>KV745370.1:0-21178 GCA_001692735.1 Lepidopterella palustris CBS 459.81
AACGGTTCTGCGACCCAGAACGGTTCTGCGACCCAGAACGGTTCTGCGACCCAGAACGGTTCTGCGACCCAGAACGGTTCTGCGACCCAGAACGGCTCTGCTGCTGTGAATGGTTCTGCTACATTGAATGCCTCCAGCCATTTTGATATCTCCCCAGGCATCTCATCAAAGAAAAAGGACCTTCTGCTACTCGCCGAGTACGAGCAGAACAATGTCTCGCGAAATTTGCAGTTGCTTGAGGCCAGCGGACTTGATGTCCATATCATGAATGCGCTGCAACTTTTTGTGAATGTCACTAATTTATACGGTCAGATATATGTCGCAAAGGATATTGGTGTATCTGTAAAACCAGGTAAATGAGGAATTACCTATTTGGAATGGGGTTTCCCAGCGCTAGTGAAATCTGGAATTCGGAATTTGGGCCGTGATAATGACGCGAATTGGTGCGAGATGTTTTTGTTCTCGTTAAGCTTGTATGTAACCACTCTTTTTACGAATATAAACTCTCCTAGATAGGTCCCGTAATAATACCTCTCACGTAAACAAGTCCAACTTTAAGCGGTCGTTTCTTTATCGTTGGATACCTCTTGTGATACCCAGAGCATATCCTTAGATTCAGTGTTAAATCGGTCGCGGTGACACTTGAAAACTCTTGGAGTCTAAGTGACACATGGAACTAAAAGGTTGTAAGGAAGCCAAGTGCCATTTTAACAAGTAAACGTTAGCTTAGCCTATTTTGTTGCTGTTTATAGCTATTTCTTAGTAGCTATAACACTTAGACTTTACGCGCTTTCTAATATTTTTTTTATAATACTACGGCTATCGTACTCTACAAAGAGCCCTTATTATAATATACCCTTTCTATTTAAATATTATATAAGTATACATACTTTATTACTTAATTTCTATTCTATACGTATTAACACCTTGAATAAAACTTTTTTATTATAGTATTACTATTTTTATCTTATTACTATTATAAACTAAAATCTATTTTATTTAAGCTATATAAATCTCTTTTAATATACTACTATATTATTATTATTAATATATATATTATATTAAAGTTTATTAAAAGCACTAGAGACTTTGAAGATATTAAGACGAGTAAAACTCCGGAACAAAAAGAGTTCGGGTTAGGGGTAAACGCGTCGTAGTTTAGTGTTTTTAGATAGAGATAGTTATTACCCTTAATACTTCATCGTACATTAGGGAGACTGATTGCTAGAGACCATCGCCAGTAGCTGGGAATGGAGAAGTGGACGTGAAGGCGGCAGCGAGCACTTGTGGAAGGAATAATGTAGGCTCGAGTCGAGCAGGCCGAGAGACGTCTATGGTGGTTATTGTAGAGGTCTGCGTAGCATCTTTGGAGGCCGCCGACGATGTAGTAGACGTGCCGGCCACACTGTTCTGCATGGCGAGGTGGTTCTGCCCTTTGAGGGTTTCCCGACCTGTTACGCCGCGACAATTTCGACGAAACAACTTCCGCCAGGAGAATTATGATTATTCCGGCATGGCAGCCATGTGAAGGATAGAGTTGATCGAGACGGCGCGAGTGAGGCAGTATTGGTATAGATGACAGAGTAGACACAACTGGTTCTCAGCCGCAATGGCAGGACTGCTGCACGACTGCCTCGTTTCTCTCCATTCGTACTGTACGACCAGAGGCATAAATGTCTTGTCTGCGGATCGGTTGCAGCTAGCATCAGGACTGACTAATATTCCCACTTGCGGCCCGCTCCGCCACAAGCACCCGTTGCTCTACCGCGCTACCGCACTAGCTACCAAGGGGATTAGATCCGGACCAGGCACCGCTTCGAATTGCTTTGCAGGAAGCTGTTCTCGCCACACGTTCTTACTCTCTACGAATCACTTCTTCGAAGGTGTCTAGCTGCTTGCGAGCGCTTCAAACCAGCACCTCTTTTACTACCTTGGCCCATAAGTTCGCAGTGGTTTGAGGCGAGTCAACCGTCACCATCTCACCGAAATGTCTGTTGTCGCGTTCTTCCCGCGTCAATTCCAGTCAGCAAACGCCCATCCCCTCAAGTCTATATTCGGGTACATTGGCCCTTGCTACAGCCTGTTCATCCTAACTGGTGAATCTATGGCTGCGCGGCTACACGGGAACAGATGCAAGCCGTCTGGCTTGTCGCGTGGATTCAACGGCCTCTACCCTTCTTGCCGGAATAAACACTGCGGCAGAATGCCACCGCTCGACATGATGACAGGGTCGGAGTTTGCCTAGCATTCGTGAAAAGATAACAAACTGCGATATTTCGACACGTAAAGGACTGATACGAAGTACTTACAATGTAGTCATTTTTCAGGGACATTACGATCATGTTGCTCGACCGAACCTGGAGCCAAATCTCTTGAGACAATTCCTAACCTCATCACACCCTGAGCGCGATGCTCAGCCCAATTTTCACCGCACTACTTTCCCATCCATGTCGCAACGCACACCAGTCTAATGCTCAGTGGGCAGACGGCTCCTCACCTACCGAATACCTCCACCGTACAAGTACAAATACATCTAGAGCGTTCATATACAATATCTTCAAGCACGAATAATATTACTGCAAGCCGATCACCAGGATCTACCACACGAGATTACATAATTGCCCTCTACACCTCCATGGTATAATTGCAAACATGAGCTTTGAGGTGTGGAATTATGGGCGGACGGCTGGCAAGATATTGTATGGGCACACTCTATGGAGAAGTACAGGCTCTTTCGTAGATATTGTTAAAACTTCGTATCGGTACACGGCGTTTCCATAGCAGAGGGATCTGGCTGAAGTGGAAACTCCCTGCCAAAGGTGTTTTGAAGTCCCGTCCTGGACCTTAACCCCAAGGCAGACTTGCGGTGAAGGGTGAAACGAATAACCAACATGCTTCGCAAGTATATAGCATGTGTGGGCACCTATAATAGCCTCGTGAATCTAGTCCATCTTTCTTCTATACTGCAGGTCTCTCAAGTACCCACAAATTTTGCTCCCTCAATTCTCCTCTATGGTTACCCGTCAAGAATACTGGATGAATGCTTTCTAATTTTCTATCCAATTCAATGAATGTCCGTAATATTTATCTGAAAGCTAGTCCATCTCTTTCTCTGCTACTTATGAACATTTCCGTCAATCTTTATCTGCTGGTCACCAGCAGATTTCTTTTCTAATCATGGAGGATTTTCACGCCTACGATTAAGACTCTTTTTTTTTTTTTTTTTGCAATACTTCCATATTCATGCTGATTCATGCCGGACATCAAACCCTCTACCGAGCTACACCATCTCTCGCTTCACTACTTGTTTCAATATTCCCACCATTCAGAGCCCGCCCCCGAGAAGAAATTACCATCGCGGCCTCTAGCCAACCTTCAATATTCGATATTGCAATTCCATATTGCCCTTCTCGAGAACGCGCAGCTTGCCCATAGCCAAGAAGACGCAATCGTTTACCCAAGCAAACTTTTCACTTCGGCTCGAGATTTGCGGACATGTGTAATAATACTCCTCACCAAACTGGAATTCTTTACCGGGCTTGCAGCTGAATATGTCCATGACATGCGGCGTCGTGGTGATCTTGCCCATATATTTTAAGTCTAGGTTGGTGCCGTCCTCGCCAATGAAACTGGCACGCGCGTCGATAGTATGGGTATTGGAATCGTGTATCAACATCCAGTCTGAAGCGCCGATACACTTCAATTTGACCGTTTCGTCGGCCGTTGTGATATACCCTCCATCCTCCACTAGGCTATTTTATTAGTTTAATGCTAGGGGATCATTGTAAGAAATGCCGCATTGACGCAGCAAGCCTCAGAGACGCACCGTATGCAGCAGCCATATTAGAATATTTACTCGGTGCCGCGTGAATGCCCGGTGCTGTTGTCATTACCGCAGTAAAAACGTGGGTGAGTTTGGGGGTTGCCATAGTGAAGATAAACGATGTGCGAGAGGTGATTCAACCAATATCACAGGTTTGAAAAGCTATCTATATTTTGAATGAGATTGTATGAAATTATATAAAGGTTGTTTCCCCGGACTATTCGATTGATTGGCTAACCAAATTCGCACGCCCGAAAGAGGGGTTCGGGGTTCCGACAACCCCACAAGGTTTCTAGCAGGTCTCACTAGTGGTTTGTGGGGTATCTATGGGGTATCTATGGGGTATCTATGGGGTATCTATGGGATATTTGCGGGGTATCTACGGGGTATTTTCGGGATGCTGTCTGATCAGTATGTCAAAGACTGGGGGCATGAATTTCTAATCTAAGAAAGGTCAATATGTTCCAGTACCGGATGCGCCGAGATACTCAATTCACCAATATCAAGCACTTATCTCCCAAACAAATGTTTTCACTTCCTTGGCTTTCGCATCTCAGCACTACTCACCATTCCACAGACACTGGCCGTCGCAAGTCCCGAGAGCCGTAAAGGACCTCATCCTCGATTTCTTCGAACTTTGCGGACGATAAATCTGCCAGCGCTGGCCCGCACCTCGTGAATAAAGTGTTCGCCAGTAACCGTATCATGAAAAATGGGGCGATAAAGTCCACTGGCACAGCGGGCAAGTAAAGTTTCACTTCCTCAGCCACGCAAGCGATTCTCCAAACCCATGTGCCACGTCTTACGCACAATCCACACATCTAGAGATCTCCAAGTCTCGTGAAAAGGCCTGGACGCGTATGAGTCACGCAACCATTCGATAACCAAGGCCTTACGCATGGCGACGCTGCAGACGATATTGTTTTAATCGGAGAACTGGCGGCGAAATTGGAGAATGAGAAGGAAGCAGTTGCAAGCTTTTGCGTTAGGATTCTATTGAAAGGGTCGGACACGGCAAATCCAAGGATGAGATTGTATGAGGGTTGGGCCGTTAGTGTATTTTCTCCTGGTGGAAGTGGCTTGGTTGACTTGCTGGCTAATAGAGGATGTGTGGAAACAAGACAAGAACCCGTTTATCACTGCGATGAAGGGATAGTTTGGTGTATCGCATGTAATACATCAGTATTTTTATATAGGGTTTGTTACCCATCAACCTAGATCATTAAATAAAACACATGCCTAGGAAGTTCATATGAAACAAAATCCAAAAGTTGACTTTTTCAAAAGCTTGGGATTTATTTCGTCACCGGTCAACTTATAAATTAATTAATCCTCAATTTGGGAAGCATTCAGATATCTGTCATTGAAGAGAACAATACGTGGTGTAGCTCCAGTGCCTGCTTAAATAAGATACACGGATCCCTGCATTGGGATCTCTCCGACACCCGAGACTTTACGGATAACGACAGCCCGGGGCTCCGTCCCGAACCCCTCCTGACTTTAATTACTTTTCCTGGTATGAATCCAAATCATTTTACATGCTGCCACATATCTCCGTATCCTCCCTTCTGATAAAGAGTTGTGGAAGCGTACCATGCGCTGTGTTGTGCTTCATTGTGTGAGACTGGCATAGGGTTTGCACCACCTTCCTTGAAGCAATTGCACCGAGACCCGCCACCCCAGTTTGCATTGTGAATTGTGTCCTATTCTGCACTCGAAAGCCATTCGGCTCGCGTCAACCGAAGACATGTACCCTTCAAATTAACGAGCCTCGCGGAAGATAAAACTCTAGATTCTACCCCAAAATCCCCGGTTGACCTTGATACCGGTCCGCGAGCTGAAATATGTAATGTCTTATTTAAATTAGGCTTTAAAACGATTTTCAATACAAGATGACGACTCTCAAATGGCCTTTCTTTCCATCTGACAAAACGTACATATTTTCGCGTCCGGTTTTGATATCGACTGTATGGATCGCGCGCTTGCTTCATGGCAATTACCAAGTCTTAATTCTCCGTGATCACGACCCAGATGGCCAGAATCACTATGCATACAGCTTGCAAAATGGTCTTCATTCAAGGTTAGGCCACCCGGCTTTCTTCGAGCTCGCCAAGATATAGATCAATATTGGCTCTTGATAGAATCCCAAGTGTACAAGACTACGTACGCTGGTTATGCAGACTCGAGTTATAAATTTTGGCGTATGTATTCACGTGAAGGCCCTTGTCTTCTCGAAACTGTCGGTCAAGCCGGCACATACGCAACTCGGAGCCATTGCTAGGGAAAAGTACTACTCAAAACAACCGAAGCAAATTGTAAGGAAAATGATCCAATAGAGCAGCATAGATGCGATTGATAGAGAAACGGACAGATTCTGGTGTCGAAGGACAGTAGACGAATCGCTACGGCCCTTGCGGTGTAGCGCTTCGTTACTATATAGTAAAAACTAGTGGCCTCGCCCTTATGTCATTCGCCTATGCACGTGGCACTTCCTTACACAAACATCAAGAGCCATATGCAAGGTAATACACTGTCAAGCATGTCAGAAATGCTCCGAGACCTCAGCTACTTTCAAGCCGCCATTTGTCCGCGATGGCCAACCCACCTTGATGCGCATGCGACAAACTTTCCATCTATGGATGATAAGGTGGATGCATTGCCACTAGTATCACAGAAAGCTGTTCACGGTCAAGGCAGACAGATTTGCGGCAATACTGGGAATGGTAAGCAAGTTCACAGAATATTCGCGACTCAAAGTCTATCGCCGTCTTGTGGTTTGAACCTGCATACGGAGTTACTCCGGTGTCACTATCCAGACCACGAAAAGTCGCAGCCTCCTCCGGTCTCGCACTGATTGACACTCGCCCTCGCGGAGTTGAGTATCTGTTAATTACCCTGTGGTCCCATTTGCCGGACAAACTGGTGGCCAATTAAACTGGAACACCCGAACATCCGAACCGACAAAATACACGACACTGGTCCACCCGACCTAGCTACATCTCGTTACAAAACCAAACGGATCATTTTGCGTCTGCAAGGCATGTTGATTAAGTTTGAGCTATGTAGTGAATTATCCAACGAGTAGAACACGGGCATTTTCATTGCGTATTGCTACTGACGGTGAATAACTTGGAGCTCTACGCAATCTTCAATCTGTATTATCCGGTCCCCGGCAGGCTGCAATACTTCAGAATTTTGACTGCAGCCAGGAGTATTGCCAGGCCCCTTCTTCCACGCTCTTATTTCTTTATTCTGGGTCGTATCCGTAATTCACACAACAATGAATTTTCAGCGAGTCGGAATTGGCCAATGGCACTCCCGACCACGTTCTCTCATTCTTCAGCTCCGCCACCTACGGGTATTTGACGTTGGTTTAAGTTCCGGTGGGACTCATTGGCCACGCATGTTCAGGGAACGGTTTGCGTGGTTTAGATGCGGAAAATCCGGCAAGGGAAATAGAGATGGGACTTATCACGTAAGTCCATGGTGTTCGTAACACGGTGCTTTCGTGCCAAGGGTGCCCTTTCTATAGTAACCAAACTCCGATGGGCCGTTATACCAAAAAACGGCGTAGACTATCTGCGTAAGGTCCTTCTCTAGAGACGCTTTCTTAATTATATTATAGTCCTATTTCTGTAGAGGAGTTTAAAAAACCTAAGCAGACTTCTTTCAAGTTCCGTATTTCTAAACATTTATTTCGGAACTTAACGTGTCTTTATAAATATATATATATAAACTTTTAAGCCTAGTAAAGCTTTTCACGGGCTATTACTAGCGTAAACTTTCGTTTCTTCTTTACGATCTACTTTAGAATATAGAATTTACTATGAAATTATCGTAAAGTTTTATATAATACGTTAATACAGGCAGCTTCGTATTTAAGAGCGGCATACTAAATACGAGGATACTTCCGGGCGATATAAAGAACAGGACGCTTTTAGTAACGGGTAAGCTTTTCTGGTACACTATATCGGGGTAGAATTAATTGTTTAGTGGTTGTTCTAGCGTTAAATTGTGGAGTAAACCGCATGACGATTGTAGGGGTATTAAGACGCCAATTTTTTATTTTTTATTTTTTTTTTCACATGCTTCTACGGCGGCAAGAATTCCAGCTCGTTGCTTAGCTGAAAGCTCACCGCCAGGCCTTCTTTTTGCACTAATTACTGTTGCATCGATGCATTGTAAGTGGTGAAAGTTGATGAGGCTATCGCGACCGTGTTGTTTTGGTTCACATCTGCACAGGCTTCTGGCGAGGCACTGCACATAATACACATAGGCATTGATTCATGCCTGCTACTCATGCGTACGGTCGATATTATAGGTATAATACGCTACACAACGAAAAAGAAACACCAAAGCTACATGTGAACACATGAGTTAGGATAGGCAAGTAGGTGGCGGAATGCCATAGAACAACCTCATGCTAGTAAAATACATCCTCTCAACCCAAGTTATCCCACCCCTTCTCTAGTGATTAAACATCCTTTTAGTCCACCATGTCCTTTACGGCCTCTATCAAGAAATCCGAGACCTCTGTCTTGGTCTCGGACGCTGCATATACGTAAATCTGGTTTCTTGCCCTCACACTAAGGTGTACAAACTTGCCAACAACATAACTAACGTCGCTAGCATACTCGGGACTCTTTAGGTAGTCCGGAAAGAAGCTGCTCATAGGGATGTGGGATAACATTTCCTTAAGCTCGTCTGCGTTGTTGAGGAATAAGGCGATAGGAGTGGTCTTGAACCGCGGCGAGTTAGCGATCGAGTTGAAAGAGTCAAGGCCTACTTGAAGCCGATTGCGGATTTTGTCTTCGGGGAGAAGTTGATCGTATTCGGCAACGTTGACGATTAACATAATAGCAGTCACGTCTTCGAGTGTAGAGGATGACTTTCCATTGTCGGCCTCTGCGCTGTCGGCATCGAGGATTCGGCATGTTGGACCGTTATAGCTAAATCTCAGCTCCCTGCCGCCACTGGAGTCAAAGTGAGATGTGAGAACATATTCGTCGTTTGTCGGCTTTGTATAATAAATGGTTTCCAGGGCGTCTGCCTTACCACTGTTGGAGTTTCCGAATGCAAGGATGGTAAGATTATATGGTATTATTTGCTGAAGATATTTTTTGGATTGGAGCTCTCTTTCAAATTTCCGCACCAGTTGCGATATGCTTCTTTAAACTTTTGTAAGGCTGACAGAGTTGGAATGCTGTTCGTGTTGTCGAAGGGATCCTCCAGACTAATATAGAGCGGCTGCTTACTGTGGGACTTCCAGGGAGTGTTAGCTTGTAGCCTCGCTTAGGTATCACCGCACCAGGGCAGCCGCAGCAGAATGGATGCCTACCACTTGGTCAAGTTTGTTCGGCTGCAGCACCTCGTCCGCCCAGACGCGTCAAACTGACATCCCAGCGGGAGACGAGGCCTTCTAGGCACTTATTCTTCTTGCTGAGCCTATTGGCTATCCTAAGGCTAAATCTTAGCACGAAAGGAACTCTCACATCTCTCGACGTCGCCGTCCCAGTTGGACTCGAACTGTCTTCCACTTCCCTCCAAAGCCTCGCAATTTTCTTGCCTGACGATGCGTCTTTTGGAAATCTTACCGAACGGGGACTCTCGCCTGACCCGGAAATTACTCCATGATGCCATCCCTCAATACGCCATTCTCTCGCACACATAGGGAGATGAGAGCCAAGAGGTCACCTTTGAAGATATGGTCGAAGGTTCCACCGTTTCGAGCATCGTTTGCGGGGAGATTGGCGATGTAGGATTGCTCGGGGAAATCATAAGGGGTGGTAGATGTGGATCCAATTGAACTCGGAAGGGAATTTTTTTATGGCCGTGACGAGTTGGGGGCTGTATTGAGGGCGGATATTTGAATGAGTGCCGTCCATTGGCAGAATCACAGATGAGGCAAGTGACTGCGGGCAGACGAGAAACGCGTGACGGCCGGGGCAAATGAAGCATAGAGTGTGGTTGAGGGGGAAAACTCTTAATTGGTGATGAACAGGCTGTTGTTCTTGTTGGTGCTGAGATGTTTGTTTGCGGCTTGTTTTGGAGAGGCGCGGGGAGCCTGATCAGTCTCGTGAGTGTTTTGTTTGGTTGGTTGCATCTTCTCTCAAGCAGGCTGGATTCCGGTTTTATACCTTGTGTGCGTGGATTAAACGTCGATTGGCTAACTTACCGGGCAATACGATGCGGACTGCGGTGAGGCACCTGATGCAAGTCGGGCGCTTTGACTGATATTGAACTAAGTTAACATCTGCATGGATCCCGGGCGGCCCAACTTCCAGGATAGATCGATCCATTTCAAGTCTTTTTCGTTTTCGACCTTTTGATATCAAGTCCCCCAAAAACTGTCGTTAAATCTTCTCTTAACAAAAAGTGCTCAGCCGGCCCCGCTAGGATGTCAAATGCAGGCGACGAGTCCCGGCTTCTTCTTTCTCCAAGCTCCAGCTTCCCGCAGCAAGGCCAAGTAGATTGGACTGCTCTTAGCAAAAACACTGTCGAGTTTACCATTGATACATTATCGCGTCTCTCAAGAGCCGGTGTTGAAGCTCTCACCGTTGTCGCCGGGACTGCCGTCTCCCGCCATGCGAGACTCGATTCACTTGGTGAAAAGCGCCTTCAAGACGCGTTGCGAAGAGCTGGGACCTTTTCTTCCAAGAACGAAGCACTTTACTTTGGATTTGGAATTAAGAGTCTCATTCGGATTCTCTCGGAAACACAAGAAGGGCTCTCGTGTGTGGGAATTTGCTCTTGCCTAACGGAAGAATTCAGCACGGAGACGTCAGCAAAAATCCTGCGGGAATTGTTTCTCCTTTACCAGCCACCAGAGGAATTGATCCCATCGCTTCAGCAGTGGTATTTGCTTGTCCAAGCCTGCAGTGGAATTGTGACGAGTTCAGATTTCGGCAATACGTTGTTTGGTATTGCACGCCTCTGCCTGCCCGACGATGGCCAGCGAAAGCTGTGCAGCAGCTCAGCAGCGAATTGTATTGCAAAAGCACTGAAGGGCCTACTCGACGTGTCCAGTGGGAAAACCCAAAGGATAAGGATCACCGGAGGCGCAGATTGCGCCTGGCTCGCGGCTACCGCACACTGGCTCCTTGGACTGGATGTCACGGTGGAAGACGGATCGGGAAACCTGGTATATCGGCCCGGCAGAACGAAGTCGAGCACGACTAAGGGCTCCCAAGTCATCATATGCTATGGAGGCACGACAGTAGAGTCGTCAGTTGTTGTTCAACGAACTTACGTTGTTCCAAATGGGCGCGCACTCGTCACAGGATATGTCACCGATATTGAAGAAAGCTTACTTCTCACCCATGGAAGGCCGAACTGGTCAACATGCCTTTGTGATACATTTGGCAAGCCCATGAGGACACTTTTGACGACTTTGGCGGCTCAAACCGGTGCATGTCTTGGCTCTGCTGCTCGGATATACGAGCACTACAAGTGTGATGCTGAGGTGACGAAATTCTTTCATGCAAACGCCTCTTGGAATATACCGGCGAGCACGAGTAGCTTTGGTCGCGGCTTTTATGCCTGCGCACGCGACACATTTGCTGAACTGCACTTGTCAACCGTTCTCTTGGGATTCTTCGAAACAATGCTCGATAGATCACCAAATGCGGCTTTTCGAGAATTTGCAGACTCGATTGGGTCCATTCGGACGCACTGTAACTGTAATACTTGCCGCCTGCCAGATGACGTTGGTGGTATTGAACAAAACTCGTCCAATGTTGAAGAAAATAAGAGATTCTGCTCCGTGGCTCTCGTTGGCGTTCTTCTTGAGCTTATTACAATATTATCACAAATCAAGTTTCAAAAAGGCCACTCTATCTGCCCAACTTTCGCCGGGATAGAGAGATTTTACTCAAATCGAAATGTTATTGGAATTTCCGGCCTTGATTTGCATCGTATTCTTTTCCCATATACTCGTAATGAAGTCCAAATTCTGGATACGATTCGGGAGCTCTTCACCGGCCGCGGAGTTCGCAGTTCTCCAGACGGAGTAAAGAATGCATCAGCACTCGCTTCAGACGGTGTTTGCGTCTATTTCGGAACGCTCTGCAATGTCTCCTCGAATCCGGAAAGCGCGTGCTCGGTGTATGTTGTGCCTGGAAATGTTGAGTGGAGAAAGACTTTGTATAACGAAGTTACAGGGCCAACTCGGTCGCATCCTTCGGCACTTTGGGACGATCTAGACTGGAAGATGTGGCCATACGATGGCAAATGCAGTATTACTAGCTACGATGACTTAATTGACTCTTCTTCTGGCGATCTGAAGGCGGACCTGGTGATCGAGGAGATTGTTTCATCCCCAAGAAGCATCATGGCGCAATGGCAAATCTCGTCTTCGAAAGGCCGCTTTCTCATACAGCCAAAAGACATTGCTTCAAGAATGGCAGAAGCATATGTTGGCGGGACATGTCAAAAGCAAGGCTGTGGATCATTAAACGGATTCAAGACTTGTTTGGTGGACGGTGAAGGCACTCGAAGGTCGTTTGAACCTGAGGAGTCACACGCAGGGCCGTTTTCACAGGATCCTATAATCCGTGTTCTTTCCCAAGATGCCGCAGTTTGGGTCGCTCTTTGGGGGGAAAACTCTGGGAGCGTATTCCTCCAAGGCCGAAGGTGCATAAAATGTGCTGTCATGACTTCGATCACGCGGTCTCTAGGAAACTCAACCTCGCTCTTCGATAAAAAGATAGTGGAACCCGTATGCATTCTTACGGCTATTTAGGTATCATGACCCCAGAAGTATGATAGGATACATTCTCATGACAGAATGGTTTGGCGGATACAGAATGCTCTAATTCGCCCTTGGGTATTAGCTCCGGATTACTCAAAGGTACACTGCTGCCACTCAAATGGCAATCATGGATTTTCCATAGGTTGATCAGCACAACCTAATGATGTGTTGAACTAATTAGAAGCTTCTTGTCGAACTGGCACAGATCTACAGTGGCCTAGTGTCGAACTAGCTAGGAGCTTCTAGTAGGTTCTTTGCCTTATCTCTGTAACTGTCCTTTGCCAGTTTTTCTAGACTATTCTTCACCACATTCTCTTAGTATATATAGCCTCCAGTTTTCGTAGAAACAATAGACAGGGAAGACAATTTCAAACTCTCGAACCAAGCTGTTCAGGAGGTCAACAGTTATGAGCCCGGTCCCCTTCCTACTGCAAGCCCAATACGATTCGGATACACCAGCAATATACTCTCAACACCTGTGGCTTACTCATCCAGACATCCTGAGCTTGTTCTTATTTGTTTTCACCTACTATTACCTTCCGTTCGTAGAGCAGTTGTAGCTACCCGGCTTCTACCTGAACTACCTCGACTAAGGATATCTTCCTCAACTACCTATTCTTCCATCTGCAACCTGGCTTTAGTAGCTTACGTAGTATCTAGGTGGCTAGTGTAGAATGTAAAGAATTGTTTTTCTTCTATTAATATAGTATAGATGCTATCTAAAGTATTACTACCTAGAGATAGGTCTTAGTCTTTATGGCCTAATAGGGGGACCATATAAGGAAGACTCAATAATATTTCTTTATTAGTTTCTTAGTGATTTATTATTTATTTATATTTAACATAAATACGACATTAGGGAACATGTGGTACCATGGTCAGCCCGGGTCGTTCATTTCCTGCTAGTACGGCTGGTCCTTTCTTCTTTCTTCTTTCCTTTCCGTCTTCTGCAATTTTCTCAATTACAGCTCTAAGGGTTCTCACACCACAGTGGCATCCTAACCCCAAGCCGCTAGTGGATTCCACGGCATCCTCAACGTGTCGCCACTCTTTGCACCCGCGGTCTTGATGCTCCCATCGTTAGCGCGGTAGAAGCAGACCATATACTTTGGGCAGCCCATGAGGTCCGCGCTGGCAGCTCCGATTTCGCCCTCAGTTTCTAGGGCTGAAACGATATTCTCGTCACTAGGAACGCCGTTATCGTCGTGAATAGGGCTATGTGAGATCCTTTTTGTGGTCGAAGAGAACTTGAAAAGCTAATAGGAAGCGTCTTCACTTACTGGATCTTATTGTCCGTTTGCGATGTCAACACCAGGATGCGCGACTGGGTATTGCTATTTACATACGCCATCCTTTCGCGCGATAGCGAGACGCGTTTGATCTCAAAATCTCGCGAGAAACTCCTGTGCCCGCGTGTTAGCCGCCAACCTCGCTTTCCCAAACTAGATCGGAATGCGCTTACGGCATCGTGGCCACTTCGATTGGACGGTCTCCATACTGGTACATGACGACGAGCGGCGTGAAATTGAGCGCTACAAACTCTTGGCCAAACAAGTTGTCGAATTGGTGTGAACTGAGAACTAGTTCGTTTGACTTCTGCGCCATATCTTGCAACTGCTTTGTTACATCTTTGACACCGTAGGCCGCAGCGAGGATGTACAGCTTGTTTGGAGATCGCTGTGCGGGAGGCGCTGCTTGTGGCGCTGCGCTCAAAGGAGCAGGCGGCGCCTGCTGATATGCCTGCTGGTAACTCGGGGCTGGCGATGGCACCCCGCCTGACACTCCGGGATAACTAGGCTGCGTTCCGAAGGCCATTTGTTGAGGATAAGGGGAGAGCGTGCTTCCTGGTGGTGGTGGTGTTGCCGCAGCTAGAGCGCCGGGATAACCGGCCTGTTGTACCGGGTATGCCGTTTGCGGCTGCGGTGACGGAGCAGATGTTACATGACCGTAAGCCGGTTGTGCGATATACTGGTGGTCTTGAATATGAGGGGAGCATGCAGGAGCCTGTTGGCTTTGAGCCGGACGTAGATATGGAGATGGCTCCCCCGCCGTTGGAGGATGGCCAGGAGGTGGAGGTGCCGGATAATGCCACTGCGAAGTATTTGTCGCAGGATGGTAGTAGAACCTACAAGCTGGTCAGCGAGCAAGTCAGGACGGTCAACAAACTTACCAGGTGTTGAATTGTGGGCTCCAGCTGTTGACCCAGCCTTCTGGAACAGGAGCTGCTTGGCCGGGAGGCGGAGGACCTGGAATTGGCGCGGACATTTTTACGATTTGTGTCAGGTCCAGATGGAAACTGTCACGTTTGAAAGAGATATGGAAATGATTTTGCAAGTTCACGACTCGACTGCCAGCGGGATGACAAAAGAGCCCTTGTCGTGCAGCATCCTATCTAGGAGGCTACGTGGCCTTCTCAAAATTGGCACCCTATGGCTTGTTTTCTTCTGGAAGAAACAAAGATGTTTTGTTTTGTTTTTATTGGAAGGCTATGGTCTCGTCCAATTGACTCGTGGAGCATGCCTTTGGGCAGGGAGAGTCTCGCTCCGCAAAGCCTCACCTGAATCCGGGTTCAAAAATTAGGTAAATGTGGCGTTTAACGGCGCTCACGCAGTCCAAAAACGGAGATTGACATCATTAATTGTGGCGTCTAGCCTCGTCGCAAAAGGTTGCGAGAGGCTCAGCTCGACACTGGAACCTCCGCGGCGACTTTCAATCTCATTAAAGCCAAGCATGGCGTTCAAACTTGGCCTCAGCTGTAGAGCCATCACAGTCAATCGATTTTGTGCAGCTTGAATTGTCCACACAACCTCTTTCGAATCCGTCCCACCACAGACCTTGCCTTGCTCTTTAACAACCCGCTCAAACCACCAAATCGATCAACGCAGGCCCCCGCCATGGCATCCACTGGAATCCCCACATGCGACAACGCCGACACACCTCCCTCGATTTGGTACACCATCTCCTCTGCTCCTCCGGCCAACACTCCCCTTTCAACTTCGAAATTCTGCCTTTGTCCCCACTGCTACAACACACTAATCGCACCGCATCACCGCCTGCTAGGTAACTTCTTGACCGTTGCAAACCAGTACGAGAATGAAAAGCCGGCCGAGGGCCTGATATGCGATTTCAACACCCAGAACCACCTCAACAAGGTATACAGGCAAAAGCTGGCCGAGGCCGTGGACAAGCAAAAAGGTTGGATCTTCGCAGACTACGTCCGCTGGCTCACTTCCATTCCGTCGTGTCGCAACAAGACCGATGGCCAGACGAGGCAGTTGAAGGGAGGCGGCACGTGGTGGACCAACGACAAGGCCGATTTCACGGTCTGCGAGGCATGCTACGCGGAAGCGGTCGTAGGCACGAGGCTGCAGGACACACTGCATCGGACGAAGTTGCTGGAGAGCGTGGAGACGATCTGCGCGCTAAATGGGGAGCGGAGTAGGGCGAGGTGGATGGAGGCTTGCAACTCTTTGCAGCGGCCAGATCTCACCTCGTTCGTATCCTTCCAGCACCAGCGCTGGGCAGCGTGGAACGAACATGGCCTTGCGCGCGACCGCTTGCGCGAAGAAGTGCAGGTTCTTGCGCTGCGGCAGAAGTATGCACAGGACATGTACACCATGTGCGCGTCGACGGATGCGCAGCTGACGGCCATCAGCATGACGAACCTCAATGCGACGACGACAACCACGTGGGGGAATAGCACATTTGGGTATGGGCATCATAGCGTGCAGGGTGTACAGGCGCAGGCGCATTTGAGGGAGATGAATGAGCTGGGCCAGCAGGTGGCGTTGAAGGCTGAGGAGGCGCAGGCAGAGGAGAGGCGGTGGAAGGAGTGGGAGTGAACAGCGATTTTCTTAGATTTGGTCTAGAGACGGATCAGTAGAGCGGCTGCATCCTGTCGAAGCTTGGAGCATACTCTTCCTGTCTTGTCTTAATTCTGGATTCTTGATCATGTTGATGCCTGACTCCCATTGGGCATCTTCCAATGTAATGTAAATACACTACTAAAGGCGACTTGTTCTGTCTGGCCGCATGATGGAAAGAAATATTAAAGTCGGGATCCCAAATCCGTGGCACCAATTTCTTGCGCCGGTTACTATGCATGCACCTGGATCAGCCGGGGATTGACATGGCCATATGACACGGCACATGCAAATTCCTCATTGTAACAAAGCCGGAACATTGCTCGCAGCAAGGACAGGGCAACCGGGAGCGGAGCAGATGGTCGGAATTCCTTAAATCACCGCTTCTCTCCGTTTTGAGGCCGAAGCTGCGAGATAGGCGAGCAGCGGGTTCGCGCTGGATTAACACTGCTATCCGGACGAATGGTGCATGTTGAACCGAGCTAGGATGCTTTAGGAGAGCCGTGGTTCAAGGCAGGATGGGTCCGCTCCGACGGTCCAAGAAAGGTCTCTATATTAACTGATGGGCCAGCAATGCACAGAAGCACTCTGCTGAGGAAACCGAGAGGACCGATTCGGTGTCCAAGAAGGGCGTTTTGATATCGGAGGATCTATGTCCATAACACACAAGTGCAACTTTGGGAGAAGGTCGAGCCACGTTTGCTCCGCAATATTATTAATCAACACTTGGGATATCGGGGAGCACGAAAGTAGCGCAGCACTTAGATTGATGCTAGGTTAGTGAAAAATGCCTCACAATCAGATTTTGTGATCCTATGAGTCCATGACCGAGGCGACGCGACCGTTGGGAGGGCTGGGCAGAAATTAGAGAGCTGAATGGTAAAGGAAAACAAAGGGGAGGATGGGCCCTTCAATGGTTGACGTTAGAAGATTTATTGGCGTAGCACAAATGCGCAAGCGAGGGAGCTTTGCCCTAAAGAAGAAACCTCGATTTCGCGAAGCGGTTTTATTAGGTACAACTTTATAATATTTATTAATATTTTAGCTAATTTTAAAACAATTAGAATTATTAGTAAAATAACTCTTTTGAGTATTCTTGCTAATAATCTCTCCTATTTAAGCTTTAAAAGGTTTAAATTAATAAAAAAAAGAGTTCTATTTTATTGTTACGAGGACTACGTATTATATTTCGAACGCTAGATAGAACGAGTATGAGATTTGAATAGTTGATAGCTACGTACAGCTGTTGTGAGAACTCAAGAACATTGCTAGAGAGCTTCACAGGAATACGGCTAAGGTCGAATCTATGTAGGAGTGTGGGGCAACTATCTACCGACAGGAGCAGGGGCAGGAGTACGGGACGCTACGCACACGGCGCAGCGAGTGTGACGGCAGTACTATCACAATTATAATTAATATCAATTAGTTACTTCTTTTTAAATTGAATTGAATTAAAAACTCTTGTTTTCAAGAAGACGATTGAAACAAATTGAATCCAAGATCCAATTAATATGAATTAAAATTGAAAATTCATTGAAGGATTTGTAACCTTGCTATTATCATCAGTGAGAAGTGTCCAATAGCCTAGTTAGGTGCAGTAACGCTTCTATGTACCTGCTTCGGTGTTCATGGCACGTGAAGAACCACCTTTCCTGTCGCTTTATTTGCTTCCATGTACTCGTGTGCTTCTCCAACCTGCTCAATATCGAAAACAGCATCCAAGAAATGCTCCTTCTTGAACTTTCCGCTCTTTACCTTCTCCACTGTTTCCACTAACACCTTTCCCGCCCAATCAAAGTCTTCTTGCAAGGTCGTCCAGCTGGTGAGATACCTCCCAGGTAAGGCTAAACCGGCGCCGACATGATATTTCCAAGCATTGCCTAGAATCCCGCATTTCACCACAACGCCGCCACGCTTTGTGACCGGCATTGCGATTGACTCCACGGCTTCTAATCCGACAAGCTCCAGCACGCACTGAACACCTTCTGGAGCAACTTCCTTGACCTTTTGTGGTAGCTCAGACTCCAAGAAGACGTAATCGGCTCCGGTGTCCTTGAGCTTTTGGAGCTTGCTCTCCTGCCTCGTTGTTGCTATTACAGTGCAACCCTGATCCTTCGCGCAAAGAACGCCCCACAATCCAACGCTGCTGGTTGCGCCGTGAACGAGTACGGTGTCGCCTGGCTTCGTCATCCCCGCGGAGAAAATAGCACCGTAGGCTGTCCAAAGTCCCATTGGAATCGCGCCCAACACGTCCCAGTCTACGTCTTTTGCGGCTGGACCCATCTTCCAACAGCGTAGTCGATGGCAGATGGTGTACTCGGCATAGCTCCCGTTGTGCGCTTTCCCGCCTCCGTAAGCCCAGCCGGCAACTCGATCACCAACTGCAAGTCCTCCTGCAGCCGCGTTCTTGCCGACCTCAGCCACCTCGCCGACGAACTCCTCACCGATGATAGGTGGACAGGGAAATCCGGGATGGTACTCGTTCATAAAGATGCCATATTCCATGATCGACACCGGCTGAGCTTCACGTGCTCTCAACTCAGCGCGGTTGAGGCCTATGGAGTGGATACGCACAAGAACCCAGTCATCGCTGGGTAGGGAAGGCTTGGGGTATTTTGTATCGTATGTGAAACAGTCACCGGGTTTGGTGGCCTTTGGATGTGAAAGGACGAGAGCGCGCATTGTGCCCTTTGGCGTATTCGTCCAGCTTGGTGCCATTCTGATATATTGTTATTGCTTGCTGAATCTATTGTGATTTAGACTATTGAATGGGATACTAATCAAGCTAAGAATTGATCGAGGTATGGGTGAAAATGTAGACTTGCGATCACCTTAACGCAACAGTATTCGCTTGAGGGCTTGGGAAACCTCGGATTGTGATTTCATACCTTTTGTATGAGGAGCGCTTGTGCCATGATGATTGGAAATGTATGCACAAATGCATGAATTATACACAGCTCCAAGCATCCGGTGCGGAACGCGGGGTGCGTCTGCTCCATATCGATCCCGTTCGGGAATTTTGCAATTGACTTCCGAGAACCGCCCCCCCAACCATCTTTGTGCCCCCAATCAAGAGAGCTCATTTAATCCCCAAGCAGTAGATCCAAGTCATATGTTTGGCCAAGGATCTTGGAGTCGCTGTAGTCGCGAGTTTCGGGTAGCAGGTATCCTCTTATCCCGCCGAACATGGAAATAATCGCGTCTTCTCGACTCTTTAGATTTATGGACATACAAATCATACGCAACTAGATTCTTGAGATTAATTTTAGGGCCGTACTAGCTAGAAATAGTTTGCGGGAGATAGAAAATGCGCTTATATACATTTTACAGCCGGGGATGAGCAATTTACGACAACAGCAGACTGGGCAATGGAACAGATGGACTGGCTGGTATGGATAGCGAATCGGGGTATTTAAGGACGACAGGGCTGTAACAAAGGTCACGTGCGTTATTTTTGTAATCCCGCTTGACGGGCGGAGAACAGAGGGAGTATGGCACGAAACTCACGAGCGTGATCTCGTTAAGATCTATTATCTCGCAAAGAGCAAAGAGAGCAATGAGATCATGAACTAAATTGTAGACAGGACTTCGGGATACTTAAGGACGGTCATTCTCTATCTATTTCCTAGTTCTTCGTACTCAACTTGTAACGTACCACTCCGGGAAGCGAGCCTTATGCAATCAACCGTATTTGCATTAATAATAAAGTCAACAACGCCCCTTTATTAAATTTGGGCAGTCCAAATTAAAGCGATTACGCTTCTTATTATAGAAGCAAACAGATTAGAAGTTTTACAAGTATGATGTGGGCGTGATATTACACCGCGCCAAGCCGTGTGCGTAGCTGGTGCCCCTGCTCCTATCGGTAGATAGTTGTCCCTCTCCGACACCTCTATGAAAATTCGGCCCTAAACCGTATTCCTGTGAAGCACTCTGGCAATCCTTTTGAGTTCCCACAACAGATGTACGTAGCTATCAATCTATTCGAATCTGATACTAGCTTATCTAGCGTTCGATGCGTGATACATTATCTTCGTGACAATTTCTATAGAAGGTTTCACGTGCTTGTGCACAGGCACTAGCTCGTGCACGGATTTCGAAAATCAACACACATTGGAACTTGAGGCTCTTCAACACCACCAAATAGTTCTATATTATAAAAATCACGGAGGAGAGGCAATCGAGGCCGTAGAATTAGCCTATCACAATTTCGTGACCCAGAAATCGACGTGGAAGCCGTCGCGTGCGCTGAGGACGCAGAGACGAGCTAAGGGCTACCCCATCGTTATTAATCATAGTAATAACCCCCTTAGCCTTCTTAGAACCCGAAACTTGAGGTCTATATAGCTTCTTAGCCCTACTTGCTCCGGCAAGCTATTGTTGTAGTTTCCGAGCCCCCTAAGCCTCCTGCACAGCCAATTTCTTTAAAGCCTTCCGAGCCTCCGCCGCCACCTTCTTCTTAGCAGCCTCTCTATCACGCTTCTCCTTATTTTGACGCCTAATTTCTTGCTGCTCTGCCTTAGCTTACTCCTTCTCTTCCTTTTATAGCTGTCTCTAAATCCTCTAGCCTTCTTTAGCATTAGTAAGTTATTGTTCTTCTTTATCTTTTTAGCAGAGGACCTCCCGTGCTTCTTCTACTTTAAATAGGCTAAAAAATAACGCCTTTCTAGTCTCCTCAAATAACTTAAAAAGAGGCCTCTATTTCCCAGTAGTTTTCTCTCTCTTACTCTTATACTAGAAAAG
>KV745371.1:0-21160 GCA_001692735.1 Lepidopterella palustris CBS 459.81
CCTGTTTGTTGCGAACTGTAACCCTGTATCCATGCAAGAGTTTGTCCCCCGGGCCTGCAGTTGTCCGACTCGGCGGGGGTTGTGGGTTGAGGGATTTATATATATCATTTCTCACCTCTGATGTCTGCTGTGGCTTCTTCTTTATTTTGGGGGGAAGGGGGGGAGGGGGGGGAGGTGCGCTGTCTGTCTGGGTGCCCGGAAGGGAAGGATGGCAGTGCGTACTGTTGTCGTGCGTGTAACCACGCCAACCGTCGGGCCCGGGCCGGGGCCTGAGATCACGCAGGGGAAAAAAAGCTGCAAACGGAAAATAGCTAGCACAGAGTCACCGAGTTCAATTTTCCAGTACAAGGGGCACTTCACCTCTTTGCCACGACTATATTGTAGTTTTAAGTTTTACATTTAGAGATTACCTCCTTTTCCCTTCCCTCCCACATCCTGCCATTGCAATGTATCATACAAGAATTGAACTCTCCTAACCTCCCCCTTTCCCTTCTTCCGCAGCGCAAAATAAAAATTAGCCATTTAAATTAGGTCTCCGGGCCCTGGGTATCGGGATAATGAATGCTTTAATCTAGACCGTCGGATGGCCCAGTTCGTTGAAATGCTAGCAAACCATTGGTGTTGGAGGAAGCGATAGGTTGCGTGTGCGTAAAAGAATGGAAGTCCTCTTTGCCTTCGACTGTGTTCGTACCAAGGCCTGTTTATAAATAGCGTCAATGTGTGTGTTTTCGTTGTTTTATTCCCCGAATCGAAAATGTGCGTGTGCGTATCCGTCCCGCCCGTCCAGAAATGCAGAAGAAAAGTTCTACCCAAAAACCTCAATCCCAACTCGGAAATTAAACACCCTCCTACCAGTCTATCTCTTAACTCAAAGATTATCACAAATAGGTCCAAACTTCCTATCGCTTAACGGCTGCGGGAAAACCCCCGCATCTAGTAATCTAAACAAATCCCACTCCGCCGCGCCCTCAGTCTTGAAGTTCCAGAAGAACCACCCTTCCGTCTTCGCCTCGTAGGCCTCCATTTGCGCTTCGATGTAGCCGCGCGTGTCATCCTTGTAGGATTGCGGCCATTTGGAGATGTCGGATTGCCAGGAGCAGGAGCCGACATAAGGGCTGCCGGGGTATGTGCCGTCGTAGCGGGCGCCGACGCCGTAGCCTAGGGTAGGGGGGTTATGTTAGCAATGGCTGGAAAAGAGAAGTTTGCTTGTGAGTGCGGCGTGATGAGAGTAGACAGGGATGAGCCGGAGAGAAGGATGGGCAAGGTTGGGGAAATGAGCCAGATGCCCTGTTCCCCGCCCTTTTGCAGGGTATGAGATGAACTATTCCGGAGTATGTCTTTCTCCAGACAAGAACTCCACCTATCCTTGTGCGGCCCCGGATTTCTGCATCAAAGCAATATCCGGGGTACGAAAGCGATTGTCTCTTTAAATTGCAAACGGCGTAGCGTGCATTTAAAATTTGACAGCTCAAAGAAAATCGCGCAAATCGCATGGTAACAGTATAGAAAATTGAGAGAAAGGTCATGCACTCACCATTCAAAGCATAAGCACAGTCTGTCATTGCAGCGGTCCACTCGCCGATGAACATCCATTTGTCGGCACCGGTGTAGCTGTAGATACTGTTGCAAACAGATTGGCGATGCTGCCACGGCTGCCAGGCTACTTGCGCATTGTCGAATATTTGATATTCGTGATGGTCTATAATGACATTCTGCGCGTTCGCGTCTGACGGCGTCAAGAAGCCGTTCCACGTGTTGGGAGGCTGGAAGCCGTCGTGGAGAATCACAGGGGTGTCCGAGACAACGCGCACGTTGCCGTATCCATCACGGTAGAATTGCCGTACCTCGCCGTCGTTGAGTTCGGACATTAGAGGCTCGTTAAGAAGCTCAATGCCGATGATGACGTCCTGGTAGCTCGTCTGAGCATACTTGTCCGCAATTGTTTGGAGGACCTGGAGGGTCTGCGCGACAGTGTTGCCTTGTTGCCAGCCTGGACTAGCAAGCCTCTCGCCGGAGTTATCGTATCCATTTTGCGATCCTGGCGCGCCGTGGAGGTCAATTATGATCTTGAGTCCCAATCCTCTTGACCAGTCCACCGCAGCGTCAATGTAGTCCGCAGCTCCCTGAACGAAAGGCGCACCGAAGGTGTCGTAGGCCCAGAAGCCAATTGGGATCCGTACAACGTTGAAGCCTGCCTGCTTTATCTTGTTGAAGTCTTGCCATGTGCACCAGTTGTCCCAATGCTCGCGAAGAACGGCGAGGGCAGCGTCGTGGCCGAGCTGTTGACCAAGAGTGTATTCGTCCACAACACCGGAATATTTCTCAAAGATCGAAGGAGTGATCCATCTGCAAAGCTAATGTTAGCGTGTGGTTTCCTGCGCAAAATTCGGAATGCTCGAAGAAAAAAGCAAAGGCCTAGGGCCCTGGACAGTCTACGGCCACCCCGCATGTACGATAGTAAAAGTATAGCCCGTAAAGACCCCCAAGAATATGTAATCCTCGTGAGTTTCATCATGGCTGCGCAGGACAGACTGACTCCAACATTCCGGCAGCCTTACAAGGGATATCTGAGTGGGAAAGGTTCACTTACGGCTCGAGAACTAGCCATCCGCCAATGTTGACGCCATATATCTTCTCGGAACCCCAGCCAAACCATACGCCCCGTTTGGTTCTACAGCAAGTCAGTATTCGATCTCGCTTGGATGGTACACGATCCATTTCTAAGAATACTTCGCCATTCACGAGCCTCCCATGTTGATCATGACGGCGTTGACGCGCAAGGAGCTTTAGAAGAAGACATAGGGGGACAGTTCCAGTATGTCCGGACGTTGAAATTGAAATTGTGGTAGTAAACTCATCCGGCCAATCCTCTCCAAATTGAAGCTCTTGTCGGCTAGGATTCGTTTATAGGAGTTGCAAGAAGGAAGATACTTACGAAGGAGCAGCCAGGGCAGTCCCCACGGCGAGAGCAGCTGATATTACGCGTCCGAGCAGCATTTTGGTGGTTGAGAGTGAAATGAAAGTAATACTCAAGATGCGTAGATTTGTACCAGGAGGGAGAGGCAAAGAATGGAGAAGAGGACAAGGTAAACAACAAAATAAAAAGAGGGTACGGTCTCGGCAATTCCACGCCGCAGGTAATTAATGACCAGGAATGCTAGAGTTTGTTGATATTTTCCTACCGAGGCAATCTCTTGGAATGGAACAATGGAACAATAACAGACGTGGGCTTGGCTTTAAAGGCTGGGTGAGTACATACAGGGTGAAGGCGGCTGTCGTGGCAAACAGCACTTTTTGACTCGCCGGATCGCTGGTTCAGGGCACAATGAGGACGTTGATTAGATGAGATGATGACTTGTCAGTAGGACAGCGCAAGGGCAGAGGTCGTCGACGAGAATTCAGACGAAAAGCAAGGTAGCAGCGAGCATGCTTGGGGCCTTACCAGCAGCGCATTATGCTAGGTATTGAACACTGATCGACACGGAAAAAAATGAAGTGGGGAATCCATGCCTGACGGATTCTTATTCATGTGCATTGAGACAAGAAACATCATCATCAATTATCATTCGATGACATGCCGGGCGTAGATGGGTGAGCTCCTCATGGAACACGAGCAGGAGAGGTGGAGATTCGGTGCGTGGTGGAAGGCGCTGGGCAGGACGCTGGCGGGCGGAAAAGATACAGCAGCCCACTCCTCCAACACACCAGTGGCTATACTTCTGCGATGTGAGTGGCAGGGAGCATCTCGGCTTGTGATCCCATGTGGCCTTGTGGGTGTCGGGTACAAGCAGCGGCGAGCGATTCGTGCCACCACCACAGTCTGAAAGCTTGAATGCTGGCAAAGTGCCCAAATCGATGTCCCTGCGGATCGCCATGAACGCCTCATCTTCTTCTAACCTCTCATGTTCAGGAACGGCTCGGCCGGCCTTGCATTCGGCTTGTTTGCCGCGGATCGGCTGCAACCGGCACTGAAAAGAATTGCAGTCCGGCAAACGCCAATCGCAACCCCCGAACACCCTATCAAAGGGGCAGAACGTCATCTCAATCGGTTCGCAGCATCTTAAGTCTCGGCGTCAAGAAGGAAGCCGTATCCTGCAAGTTTGCCCGCTAGACTGGCAGGTGGACATATACCGCGATCGTGGCACGACGAGAGAAGGATTTTTCAACCGTACGGCCTGGCGTGATGTTTGAATGACGCTCTTCTTTGGCTATGTATGTCTGAGCTATGTTTTGAGGTGGTGAAGGTGACTTTCTGGCTCGAATGATGTGCAGGGGTGAGTTATTCCTGTAGAATTGCATGCAGGGGTTGGCCGGGGGCAAAGACTGCCTCAGGTCCTTCATTGGCGTTGGTAAAAAAAGACATCGCCACGCCTTAGTCTGTAGTTGTAGCGAATTCTGATAAGTATCCGTGCAACTGCTTTTCACATCAATATCCGAGGCCAGTCGGACTGGCTCGAGATAGTTAGCATGCAGTGAGCTACCGTGAGCTACTCACTGAGGCGAGGCGTATCAATAGGCTGATAGGCTGAATGCCTCAGAGTGCCACTTCCTTTCGGTTGGGATCTAGTGTTTGTCGAGATGAGGGCCGTGGGGAGTGCCAATCGCAGGGTAGTATCACGGATGTGAGCGTGTTGGCTCGCGAGTTGGGTGAATGTGAGCTGTCAAAGTGCGGGAGAGACGGGAGCTGTTATGCAAATGCCCAAAACTTGTTCTAGAGTCCCGTTGCTCAGAATGTATATCGATTGAATATGTATTACAGATTCTCTCGTCATGCAAGCACTTCGCCGTGCCCGCGTGCCCCGTAAACATCTCTCTGAGCAACAAGTCAACGTGTCTGAGTGACACTCCTTCGGAAAACGCCTACTCATGCCATGCCGCAAACGCCATAAAACCCCTCCTCTAAACACGACCCGCAGAGAAAACTCCAGAGCGATGAAATCCGTTGCTTTTGGTATCTTGGCGCTCCGCACCGAAAGCCTAACTCACAATCACACTATACCACCTGTAGATCACATTATATGTTAGCACCGTTCCTTAGGCCACGCGTAAATGAACATAGACCGCTCACCTCGGCAATCGATTGTCTCTCAATAATAGACTTCTGCCTCTCATTACGTGACACGCGATAGTACGTGTCGCAGAAGTCCGCACACTGCATATATCTTAAAAATTCCTCGTCGTGAGTAATGACGATGAGCTGGAAGTTTGTCTGCTGTCGGCGGACTTTGATAATCTCTGCTAGCGATTCTGCCAAAGCCCGAATGTTGTCCTGGTCCAGATTCGTCGTGGGTTCGTCCAGAGCAATGAGGCCGCAATTGACACCGAAGCATTCTGCCAAAGCAAGACGGATGATGATACTAGCAAGCACTTTCTGTCCCGCACTGCAACGTCCTCTCATGTCCATCTCCGCGTCTTGTTTGACCATCACGACGCGGTAATTGTAAGATTTGTTGCCTTTAACAGTCTCGTTGTCCGACCGGATGAGTATCGAGTCAACGTCAGTACCCTGGTAAGTCTTCTTCCAGAGCTCCTCAATGATGCGATTGATCTCCTCCATCTTGATTGAGTGAAACTTCATGATGGCTTTGTCCAAAGCACTACCGTAACGACCCAAATCTTCAACCGCAGCTTTCGTCGTCTCAACTCTAATATGAGCTTCTTTGTACTTATACGCGGCATCTTTATAGTCTGTCTCCCAATCACGAAGATAATCCTGCAACTGATCATCCTTGGATTTTAGAGACCCAATGAGACTGGCTTCTTCTGCCGAGAGCTTGTTGCGTTCTAACTGCCACTTGTGTCCCTCGCGCTCATAGTGAGCCTTGTCCGACTCCGCATTCTGCGATTCGAGGTGTTCAATGTCCGCTAGGACTTCTTCAAGCTCGCGGCTACTGCGTCGGAATCTCAAATTGTCGTTGATCGCGCGCTTTGTGTTGTCGGTGTTTCGGAGTTGGTCATCGATCTTCTTGATCTGGACGGTAATCTGACGCTGTGTAGCCTCGAGACGTGAAACCTCTGCTTCCAGATGCTCAATCTCCATTTGTGTGCGTGCGAGTTGCTCTGGACCGCCCCGGTCGATATATGCTTTGATCTCTTGATCAGCATGTTGAAGTTGACGAACACTGTCGGAAAGTTTTGACGCCTGTTGCTGCAACTCATTATCCCGCTCAGTCCCACGGCGATTGGCGTCATCGTATTTGAGCTGGGCCTGTTCAATTTGTGGCATGACGTCTTGGATATCCTTGTCTAAGCGCCTCATCGTCTCTCTTTGCTCGCTGTTGTGGGATTTCAGTTCCTCAATTCGGGCTAGGAGGCTAGCCTTTTCTTTTAGCTGATACTCTGCCTTGTGCAGGTTCGATTCAAGGTCTTTCGCCTCAAACTCTAGAGCATTGATATGATTTCGCGCTCGGTCTCTGTCTGTAGATAGTTGGGCGAGAGTAGACTTGGTGGATCTCGATTCTTCGTTAACTGCTCTGAGATGGTCTTGGATTTTCTCAAGGCCTCTTGACATGCCCGCTGTGCTCTGCTTCAGCGCCAATTCTTTGATTTGATGTTCGAGATTGAGGATATCACTCTGGTATTTGGTGATGTTTTGAATAGTTTTTGAATGAGATTCTACTTCTCGTTTAGCATCTTGCCGATCTCGGAGAATATCATCCTGCTCTTGAACCGTCGCGGTGAGAGTCTGGTGACGAGATCTCAAGGACTCTGCTTCAGACTCGAGAGAGGGAATTTCATCGTCCCTAAGCCGCACCAGCATGTCGTAGCTCGGCCTCGCGTTCCTCGCCCTTCCCAGATCAGATGCTAGGTCGTCAAGGGTGCCTGATGCTACTGCATTCAAGGCTTTCTCTACGACGGTCTCCAATTTCTTAATAAACCCAGTTTTTGTGAAATTCTTCTCGTCCTTCAAATGTCTTTCGCATAGTCGGCACATGTTATCCTCTTTGGCATTCGCCAAGCACTTCTTGAAGTAATCAAGTTGAGCGGCGAATTTAGACCCATCTGAACTTTCGGTCTGGTAGGCTTCTTCGCGCTCTCGGAGGATTGATTCAAAATCTTCAATCTCTTCCTCATCGTAGAGTGCCTGACTGACTTCCTTCTCGCATTTCGCAAGTTGTTCTTGTTTTTTCTTGAGCTGGGCCTGATTCGTGGAAAGTTTGAATTCCACTTGTTCTAGTTCGTGGCGCATGGCATCTCGCTGCATTTCAACCTCCTTTACCTCAGTCATCCTTTGAGTAAGAGCGGATTGGAAATCTTGCTCGAGAGAATTGGGGTCCCAGCTGGATCCAAGGACTTGGGCAATACGATCTTTGTGGGCTCCAATCAGAGTTTGGAGGCTGTGTTCCTTATCCCTTAACTCCTTTCTCAGATAGTCCAACTGAGCAGAATCCGCAGCTTGTCTTGTGCCTTCGATAAGTTCCGTATCCAGTTTCTCTTTTACGTCATCCAGAGCCCGTATCTGCGAGTCTAGCTCCTGGATGCGTTGATCCCAATTCGCTGCACTGAGGTCCGCTTTCGCTTTGTTGAGTCGGCGTCCGGTGTCTTCCATGGCAGATTCAAGTGCAGCCTTGCCGCCTTCATCAAACGCAATCTTGTCCAATTCGGTCTGGAAGATGGCAATGCGCCTGTCGTTGGTAGCAATTTGAGCTCTGGAGGTCTCCCTGCTCTGATTCAAGACTGACTTGCGCTCATTGAGCAGATTCAATGCACTCTGTGCCTTCTTTAGCTCCTCTTGGGTCTCTCGGCGAGCCTTTTCGAATGCCTGGTTTTGATCCCTTGACATCTTAGCGATTTTCTCCATAAAGTCTCGAACATGTTCATCAGTAATTTCGAGACTAAAGCCGTGGATTCCGTGTCGCCTAGCAGTTTCTTTGACGAGGTTTTCTCGATGCTGGACTTGGCGTTCGTACTGGTCCTTTTGGGCCTCGAATTTGCCGACTTCACCTTGTTTTATTCCCAGAGACCGGCGGCCATCTTCGAGCTCTTTGGAAAGTTCTGAGTAGCGTACTCTGTTGGACTCACGTTCCTCCACCTGCTGTGCGATTCGTTCCTCGTACTGGGCCAGGATAGCTTTGAGCCCATCATCACTGTCTTGCATTTCTTGGAGATTGTCTCTCAGATCTTCCACATTTTTCTCAAGCGTCCTACGTTCGATGCGCTTTCCTTCCAAGCGCGCAACAATTTGCTCAAATTGAGCAGCATGATTCCATGCTTCCTGAGACTTTTGAGCTGCATCCTCGACCCTAGCGTGAAGGCTACTCGATTGCAAACGCAGGCGCTCAATTTCGTCATGGAGCTCTGTTGCGCGCTTTTCGGCACGGTCGCCTCTGTCCTTGTCTTCCTTGGCGTTCTGTTCGATAATCCTGTACTTAGCAAGTTCTTCATTCTGCTTCTTCCGCAGAACCTTGATGTTGTCTATAGCTTTGGTGTACTTTAGAGCTTCAAATATCTCATCGAACCTCTTTTTGAGTTGACCAGGCTCACTCATTGGCCATAAACTCTCATCTTGATGACAAAAGATGACAGACTCGAGGATGGCTTTCGATACACCTAAATACTGAGGCATGATCTGATCGAGCTCGGCCACCCGTGATGAGATGGCTGTACGCTCGCCATCTTTAACCATCAACAACTGCCCTTCGAGGGTCTTGAATGTCCTCGAGGCCTTCTTGACCGTGAGTTGCATGCTCCGGGTGGCGACCATTTTAGCTTGAGAGGTTGACTTGAATGAAAGTTTAACCTGAGCCAAGACTTCGTTTTCGCCGCAGAGCTGAAATTGAATTAGCGGGTCTCAGAGTATAAATGTGGCTCCCAACCACCCGCAAACCTTTGGATCGTGAATAAAAGCGCCGCCTTTGCTGTTTGGTGGCAGCTCGCCGGTAGTAGCATACTTGAGACATTCAATGATAGTCTTACAACATCAGACCAGTACTTAAAATGCACGGGCAAGTGGCGATCTTACCGTCTTTCCAGAGCCATTGAATCCGACAATGAGGGTAAGGGGAGCTTGGAACTGGATGGTCTCGCTCCGGGTATTGTCAAATGAACGGATGCTGTAGGCACCTTGAGCAGGTATTCCCAATGAATCCTGAAAAAGATGAAGACTTACCCCAATATGGACAGCTTGTCAATTTTCGCTGCATTCACAAATTGTTAGTGCAACTCCCTTAGTATCACGTTGAAGACAAAATCCTGGAGGGTTTGAGATTGCCTTACACCTGGTGAAATGTGAGTTCATAGTCTTTGTAACGTTTAACTTTGAGCCAAGTTATCGACTCACATCTTTCATAAGAAGGCTATGCACCACTGTGAAAGCTCTTTGATTATTCTTCCTCACTTTCCCGTCTCCTCTTCCGTCTTCCTCGTTGTGTTGCGCCGCGTTGTTGATGATGAAGTCGTGGAAGAGGTTGAGGAGCCTTGTGGCAACCTAGAGTCGCGCGAAAACTCAGCGCGAAATCATGTGAGCCGCCACCGCACTGAAGAAAAGTAGCTAATGCAACTCCAACTAGCTCCCTTTCCAGCCATTCACACAAAACGTAGCCACCGCTGTGAACCTCCAATCAAGTAGCCCACCTCGATAACTTGCATCATGCGTCCTGCCCCATTAATCCACAATTATTCCCCTCTCCCTTATTTCAAGCAGTGGATGTCTCTCTAAGCTCCTATCCATACCATTCTTTCTATCCCGTTCTCTACCCGTCTAACCCTTCCTCGATCGCATGCCATCTGTATTCCGGTTCATCAGCCATGTACGGCGGTTCTCTGCCGGGTGAAACCCCTGCCATAGGAGTCCCGCCCATGACGGGCATCACTCTGGAGCAGAACTCGGGCCTCATGCAGGATCTCGATGTCGACATGATGGGAATGGAAATGGACCTCTCCCAGATCGACCCGGACAACCAGAGCCAGCCCGCTCAACCGTTCAGCACACAGATAACTGCGCACCAACAACTCCAGCAGCCTGTTAGCGGACCTGTTGATCCGAACGATGCCTTTTCCGTCATACAGAACAGCTCCATATCCGGGGCGGGCGCGGGACCGTTGCCAACTGGATTTGGCGTACAAAGTATGAACACAACAGGAAGCACTTTGACCGAGTTTACAAAGAGGCGGAATTGGTCACAGCGTGTGCTAGAAGAGCTGCGGGACTTCCTGCACATCCTAACGCCAGACGGCCGTATACTGTACGTCTCGCCGTCGTGCAAGTGTCTCACGGGCTTCGAGCCCAGCCAGCTGGTGGGCCGCTTCATCAGCGACTTTATCCATCCAGACGACAGCGGTATCTTTGTTCGCGAATTCAATGAATCTATTGCCTCAGGCAACCCACTCCGGTTCTTCTACCGCTTCCGCAAAGACGATGGCACTTGGGCCATCTTCGAATCCCACGGTCACCCGCATCTCTCCTCCGAAGCTGCAGCCTTTGGCCCAAACAATGGCGCAACCTTCTGTCGAGGCTTCTTCATGATGGCACGGCCATATCCGACCAAAAATGCCGCCCTTCTCGATTCCTTCCTTGAGCACAAAATAGAAAACGAGAGGCTTACAAAACGGATAGCGGAACTCAAGCGGGAGGAGCAAGAAGAACAGGAAGCACAGGAAAGGCATTGGATGAAGAAAGCTGAAGGGCATACCTCAGTCACACCGTCTGAAACCCAGCGGACTGATCTACGAACGGACAGTGGATCTATTTCTGGCGCTCGTTACAACGGGACGATGCCACCGCCCGCCAAACCAGGCGTCTCGAATACCGCACTTACCCGGAAGAACCTTGACGAAGCACTCGCCGCGAGTAAACCCGACAGCATCAACGACAAGATGGCCCGGTACGAGGGAGCCACGCATCTGGAAACAATCGAGATGCTCACTGGATTGCGGTATCGGGACGGAGAGCGTTCACATGGCATCAGCACCGGATCTGAGAGTCCGCTGCTTATTAGGGGAGATGTGGGGATCCAAATATCTCTGGACAAGGACGGAAGAAACTCATCGGACAAGAAGAAGAAATTAAAGATTGCGGATGAATACGTGTGCACAGATTGCGGGACGTTGGATTCGCCAGAGTGGAGGAAGGGACCAAACGGGCCGAAGACCCTGTGTAATGCTTGTGGATGTAAGTTCCTTTCCGATTTATCAGCTAGTGGTATGAAAGGCTGACAACAATCACAGTACGCTGGGCAAAGAAAGAAAAGAAGCGGCAAAGCACGACTGCCGGTCATCAGACCCCCGGCATTCCTATGCAGGCGAGCACCAACAGCAGTTAGGTCCTACGTCGCACCCAAAATCACGAACTCGGGTATTCAGCAGAGAAATAGCACAATTTTGCACCTGCCGGTACCCCAAGGCCAAAACTCACCAAGGAGTGTCTGGCTTGGCATAGGATGCACCGGCCCTTGAAGGGTGCCCACGCGTCTATATCTCGGAACGGATATCTAATATATACGGGCCTTGGCCTAAGTAAAAGCCGCGGGAGGCTTTGGAACATCACCCACATCATCTGATGGGCAAGGTACACGGGAAGGGGGCAGAGTTCGCTTGTAGATGACGTTCAAGATGTCTGCGAAATGTCACGAAGCCAAAACGACGTGATGGAAAGGTGAAATTCCATGATTACGATTTATGATACCAAATTTTACTTTAAATTGTATTTAGTATACCCGAAATATACCTTCCTCGCCTGGGCACTTTCTCATGTGTTTCTTTGATAAATTCTAAATGAAAACCCGATAACCAGTTCAAACCTACATCCCCAACGCCGCATTCCCCACAAAATGACTCCCTCCAGCACATCTATATCCCTGCGCCTGCTTAATCCACCTAAAGCCCGCACAACACCCCCCCATATTCCTCAATTTCTGCTGCGCCTTTACCTCCTTCCGTTCCTCCTCCATCTCCCTCATCTTCCTCTCTATCTCCGCGAGCTTGGCTTCGCGCGCCATGCGCTCCAGGTTGCGTTTCAATCTCATGGCTTCGTGCCGGCGCTTCCCCTCGTCGTCGGCGACGGCAGCCTCCGCCGCCGCTTTCAGAGCCGCGAGCTCGTCTTCGGTGTTGAGGACTTCGAGAGCGGCGGCTTCTTGTAGGGCTAGGCCTTCTGAGCATAGTTTGTCGTGCTCGCGAGCGAGAGAGGCGGCTGCTTGCTTGTCTTGCGAGAGCCGGTGCCATATGGCGTCCGTGACGTCGACATCTCGAGGGTCAGCCGAGGGCTGAGCCCGGGTTTCTGCTTTTGGCTGTACTGGTGGAGGAGCTTGAGCTGGTTCTGGTGGAGTTTGGGAAATGCGGGTCGCTGTGTGGATTGTTGTTTGAGGTTCCGGTGGCTTTAGTGAAGCTGTTTCGGTAGGGAGTGAAAGAGCCAGCGAAGGTGGCGAGTGACGAGTTGACTGTGCGGACTGGGTTCGATGAGAACGTTCAGATATCATTGATTCTATTGATTCAAGGACAACTTCTGTGGTGAGCAGTAACGTCTTCACAGGTGGGGTAGCGGTTAAGATTATTGTTCCCCAGACGGTCTTAGCCAAAGATTGGATGTCGCGAGCATTACCCCAAGACGGAAGCTCAGATAGCTCTGCAAAATACTTCAAGAGTCTCTCACGAAGATGTTCGGTTGGGGGATCCAGAATGGAAATGTCGAGATGCTTCTTGTTCTTTAGCAGGTTAACAAAAAGACGCAAGCAATCGGCGGGAGCCAGATAATCAAAGATCATTGCTTCTGGGAAACGGCTTGATAGTCCAGGGTTGATAGACATGAGCCGATTGATGTCCGCGTCGTATCCAGCAAGAATCGTGACGAGCTTCTGGGCAAATTTAGGTTTCGTAAGACAGTCGACGATCTCGTCCATGGCTTCTATTGCGAATGGGCCTTCCGCGAGCCTGTAAGCTTCGTCGATGAAAAGGACTTTGCCCAGAGCCCTTTCCAAGACTTTCTGCGTTTTTGGTCCTGTCTTTCCAACATATTCGCCAATTAGATCAGTTGCGGAACATACGACCACTTCCGCGGTGGCTAAGAAGCCCATGTCATAGTAAACTTTGCCCATTCTCCTCGCGGTGGTTGTTTTACCGGTACCTAATGCAATTAATTATTGTGTTAAATTATGACATGCAGTGCTTACCAGGTGGTCCTCGAAACAGGAAGTTGAAAGGGATTTGCTCGCGAGGGTCCATATCAAGGGCTTTCATGTTTACGGCTGTAGTTTGATATCCTTCCAGCTGCTTGACAGTCTTTTCACATCCGACTACTCCTTCAAAAAGCTTTCGGCAGTTGGTAGCTGCTCGCTCCCCTCGGTTGAAGTTCTCGTCAAAATCCTGAGCTTCAAGTTTGTTACTGTTTTTGGATTTCCCAGCAGACATGCGTTTCTGATGGAGCGCTTTAGCTTTGTCGAGCAGGATGTCAACCTCACCAGCATTTCCAAAATGTGGCCTATTCCGGGCTCGACGTAACATATCCATAGCTACATTTTTAGCATGGTCCGTGGCTTCAAAGCCTTGTTGATCAAGCTTCAGCTCCAAGATCTTCTTCAGCTCAGTGTCCGTGAAGTCTTCAAAGACGAACGCTGAGTCCAACGGAAAGCGTCTAGTCAAGCCGGGGTTGACGCTTTGAAACATATGTTCCATCTCGTCTTTATAGCCAAGCAGAAGCACACACCGATCCTCTCCAGCGGTGCTTTGAACTTCAGCCACAATTGTGTCGATGACCGCCGATTTGTATGTGTCGACCGCGGGTCCGTTCGCTCTGCTACCGCCAGATAGCATGTATGCTTCGTCGATTATAAGGACTTTGCCCACAGTCGCGGCTAGTATCGCCTTGGTATTGCTTTCGGACCCGCCGAGAACACTACCAACGAAGTCCGATGGATTTTTTATCACAACTAGGACAATGGTCAGTCGGCCCAAAACATCTAAAAACTTAATAGAAACTCGCCCTCGCCGTTAGAAAGTAGCCCAATGTCAGCCAAGGTTCGCCCGTAAAGTTTAGCCACAGAAGTCTTCCCCGTCCCTGGGGAGCCAAGGAATACCCGATTCAGAGAGTACTGTACCAGTGGCTTCTCTTCCAATTCTCGGTGGTAATTGTGCTGAATGCTGTCAAACAAAACCTGTACAGACTCCTTGACAGTCTTGATCCCAATAGGGCTTTGCAGCTTCGACCAAGCTGCATTGCCTTTGAGTGCGGCACAAGGATCTGGGCCCAAAAGATCTTCCTTGGTTAGTAATTTATCGTCGGGGCCGGACCCAGCTCTTCTCTCGCGTTGCAGGCGTGTCGATTGTCGGTCTGCTATCTGAGCGAATTTGTTGTGCACAGCCCGAGCATTCCCAAATCCGTCCTTGCCACGACCACATCCGATACGGCGAGCAACAATACGCAGATATAATCCTCCCATACCACCTTCCACTTTCATAGTCCCTCTATACCTTTCTTCAATGACATGATGCAAAATCTGGAGGAGCTCGTCGTCCCCGTAATCTTGGAACTGGATTTGGTGAGGTATTCGACTAGGGATTCCTGGGTTGTGGGCAAAGAATGCTTCCATCTGCTTGTTGTAGCCTGCCAAAATAAGGACTATCTTGCCAGTCAGATTTTAAATCTCCGCAAGAAGGTAGTCGAGAATAGCATTCCCCCCGTAGCTATTCCCGGATACCAATTGATAAGCTTCATCGATAAAAAACACGCCTCCGTTATTGTTCAAGATTATTTCAATGTGTTTCTTGCACCCCGAAACACCGCCGTCGGCAAGGGCTGATCCGGACGTTTCGACAAAGTAATCGCCAGGTAGAGCCCCAACAGATGCTAGGAATTTAGCATAGAGGCGTGCCACAGTCGTTTTCACTGATCTGTGTCAGCGGGCTGTACAGGATATATAGAAAGTTCGTATACCTGTTCCTGGGTTACCAAGCAAGGCGGCGCCAAACCGTTCGCCCTTCAAAGAAACACCTTGACGTATAGTTGTGTCTACCTTTGCCTTCACGGAGAGGAACTTTTGTTTCACATCCTCAAGACCAATCATGCCCATCAGAGAATCCAAGGCTGCATTGTTTGCTCCTTCGAACTTTTTCTGATGCTCCCATTCTTCATTTGAAAGAGGGGGTTTTCAATCCTTTGCAGGAATTGGAGTAAGGGGTGCCTGAGAGATTTTGCCATCTTTGCGATCTCTCTGCTTGGCGATAACAGAGGTTGCGGAGCCCTGTTTGGCTGGGTGGTTCTCAGCATCAATTCCGTTGACCTGAAAGGATTCATTTTTCAGCTTTAGTCGGCTTGGTGCTGACACATCTCATTTACGCCGCTGCGGTAGCAATTGCAAGGTCTTGTTTATACTGCAAGATAACTCTCTTTCTCTCTTAATCATCAGTTTGGTCCTTCAAGATACGCCTCTGGTGCTCAATCTCGGCTTGGATATCCGCCAGCTCTTTCGCGTATGCTTTCTGTTTGGTTTCGTGCTCAACATCCAGCTTATGCTCTCTTTGGCGCTTCTTTTCTTGTTCGCGGGCAATAGCGTCACATTTTGGACAAGTTGCCGAGCGTTGTTTGAAACACTCCGAAGAGAGTTTGTGGTTTTGAGGACAGATAAACTTGACGATTGTCTTGCATTCGATTTTTGAATGATCATGAAGCTGGTGGCATCGTTGCGGGCAGTCGTGTATTCCGCAATTCAATTTTGATCCACTAATACCAATATTTAGCATATCTTCACAACGAGAGGATGAATGCTCACCATGGCTCGGAGCACCCACCGTCTGGGCATTCAATACCGAAATCTTCTTTGCGCCGAAGGATAGCCTTTCTGTCCGGATGCCTTTCGCACTTAACCGGGAACCCATCGTAGATATGTCCGTTCCGTTTCCACTCATCCATAAGAGGCACCCACACCTCTTGACCCTTGCAACAGTTCATGAATGTCTTCGCATTGCCAATCATGATTAGCGCATTGCGTGCCCGTGACAAGAGTACGTTGACTCTTTGAGGGCTTGCCATGAATCCAATGTCACCGTTGGGGTTGCTGCGAGTCATCGTCACAATTACAATATCACTCTCCTCGCCTTGATAATTATCTAGTTCATATTAGTACACTCGGCATGATCGGGGTCTTCTTCGACGAAACAGCGGATAAGAAATAAATTTACCTATCGTAGGGATTCGAATGGGTCGATTCGAAACTCTAGCGGCCGCTGCCGTGAGAAGGCCAGCTCTGACCAAATCGTAGGAATCAAGATCGTTGAGGATGGGGTCGTTGTCTTCACTGAGCCTCTTGCGCAGCAGGCCCAGTTGACTTACGTATGGAGTGAGAATTACCAGCTGATTTGTTCCGTATCCCTGTTGCCCAAGATAACGCACACATTAAAGGACCATTTCCACCTCAGAAACGTTTTCTTTACTAGATATTGATCCTTCGCCTCTTCGTTCTCGGACTTTCTCCGCATTAAGTTCTGGGTATTCGTGTGTGACGAATATAACTCGGTCTTGGAACCCAAGAAGCGCCGGTCTATTCTGGGTGTTCGGTGCATCTTGCAGCTCAGGATAAGTAAGGTATCTAACGAGAGACGAAATTTCCGGACACATGCGATGCTGCAGGCTGAGGGTGGTATGGGGAACTCCCGCGAGTACCAATCTTTCAAACAGGGATCGATTAAGATTATACCCATCCCCTTTCTCCACCGTCAAAGCGTAGTTATCTACCCTGGGTCTCAGCTGCTTGTGATCACCAATGAGGACGAGTTGCTTCGTGTTCGGCGTCATTGCTGTGAGGATATGACTCTCAAGGATCTCACCAGCTTCTTCCACTAATATAACACCAGGTGAAACGTTCTGGAGCTCTCTGGTATACTTTGCAGCTGCAGTAGTAGTGCATCCAATTATGCGTTTGTTCTTAATAGTGTGGACATCTTTGTCCCTAAAGAGTTCGTCGAGCCGCTGCTGGCAAAGGCCATATTTCTGTTTCAGGTTACATATTTTAGAGACATGCTCCTTCAGTAAATCGATTTTCCATCTTGTCATGCAGGAGTTACGAGAGGCTTCATCCATTTGCCAGACTTCAGGGAATTGTTTCGGTACCGTCTGTTGAAAAACTCCCGCATTGGAACCGGAAACCCAACGCTCCAGCAGATATGAAGGACCAATAGCCCTGCCTCGCCGCCCAACTTGGGTCATACCGTCTTTAGATATTGGGGTTCTGAGTGCGTCGAAGAATCGTGAATCGTCGTCCGAAAATTCGAGATACTCAAGTAGCTCGTTCCAGCCCACTTGAAATTTCTGATAGCTAGAGATTGATTGGGCTAGGATTCTCTGGTAGGCCTCTGACTCGTCCTTTAGTTGTTGAATGGTTTGCCAAGTTAAGGAATTCGTCTTGTAGCTGCTCTTTTGCTCCGACATCTTCAATGGCTTAGTCCGCGCAGTCGACTGTGCCCCGAGTCGAACCATGGGGTCTGGAGATATGCCAATATCAAGAAGATCCTCAAGAAACTGGTCGAGGGCATGGTTCTTGAAGCAGACAACCAAGATTGTTTCTGAAGTAAAATCATGCAAGATTTTGGCAATGAGTGCCCCGATGAAAGATTTCCCAGTACCTAACAATATTAGCTATTGAGATCTGAAGGCTGAGGAATTCGATTTGCCTCAATTACCTGGAGGCCCTTGTACAAGGCTCACCCTCTTTGTCAAACCTGTTAGTAGGGACTCTTGTTGCGAATAATCAAGTTTGATCGGCTTTGGGGACCCAAGAATAGCTTGTAAATCTTAACTACCATTTCCCCCGATTCTGCGGACAATTTCTCTAGGTTGAATAGCAGAATCAGTCTGACTTTCCTTAGGATTCGGGGCTAGTAGATCTTCCACCAAGGGAATCTCAGTCGTCGCTTGAAGGGATTTCAATATTGGTTCATAAGCAAAGACGGCGGTATCAACTTGAACAAAATTTAATCCTGCTGGTGACTTGGTTGCGAGGAGAGACCTTTCGAACGCTGCTTCGCTCGAGATCTGGAGCACAATGACCGGCAGTATCTGGGCTAGGAGATCCTCATTCCTGTCAACAGTTCCGAAAGCTATAATCTCGTCACCGCTGATCAAACATCCGAAAGATTGATGCTTGAGAAAGTTCTTGTTTTCCAAGATATATTTTTTCCGTTGCGCTGGAGTCTCTAGCTTGTGCAGTTGGGCAATATCTGTTCGGCATTGAAGGGCTAAAGAACACGATTTTCATCTTTGCTCTGTTCCGCAGTTGATCCCATGCAGTTCTAATTTAGGAGAGACTAGACCTCTTCTTCGTCCTTCCTTCTGTCCTCGTGCAATCTGAAGGTCATTGCGGAGCTCGCCCAGCAAATCCTCTCGTAGCAGCCGAAATTGATTGTCCAGATGCATGGCTCCACGACGTTCCACATCTACGTGGTCAATGGCATCAGCCCGCTGATAGAAGGGCCGCTCACTCGACGAGAACTCGTCTGAAGTCGGCAGGATAGCAATCTGGCGAAAATCGATGAAATCATTGTCATGACGCCCGCCAGGCCCAGCGATACCGTCCTGAGCCGCATTGGAGGAAGTGATACTCAACATATGCTTTATCTTTTGACCCAATGTACGGACTTCAAGAGAGGACGAGTCTAGAAGAGATCTGTTTTGGGTCACGGTCTCTGCGATTTCTCGAACATCCGGAAGGCCATCTGCTTGGGATGAAAGAAGCTCCTTCAGGAACCAGGTAAAAGCGTGTGCGGCATTGTCGGTCAGGACTTTGTCCTTGTGCGCCTTGACAAGGGCATTCCAGAATGTTGGAGGCTCTACGGCAGCCTTGAGGATGCGGAGGAGAAGTTTGGCCGCTGCAGAGTTGTTTGAGTACGGGATTCGTCAAGTAAAGGAGGAAATCCGTAGCGGGCCCAATGAGGAAAGGTCGAGAAAGGTCAAATCTCAGAGCCTTCTGCACCGAGCTCAACCCATGCGGACTCGCAATGAGCCTCTCAACGCAGTTTGATCCGTCACTTTGATCGCATATGGCCTCGAAAAATCTATTGGCATCGTTGGAATTCTGTATTTTGCTCTTCCCATGCATCACTTGAGCAAAGTATTTCGACAGCCTCAACGATCGCGACGATTTCTGCTCCGAAGCCGTGTCCGTCGCCATCGTCTTGGAATCATTAGTAAAACACAGAATATCAAGACCTGGGATAAAGAAACACACCTCAGAGTACTGTGTAGGAATGTACTTGGGATATCGATCAAAACTTCTCCAAAATCCTTCGAATCCAAGATATTAAGGCGTCTAAAAATTGGTGATGATTTAAAACAGCGTGGAACAACGGCTCCCTCTCATCTATTCAACGTTATCGGACCATTGAAAATGACTGGAAGACTGCGCCTGCATTGCGGCAAACACACTGCTGCCTTCGCCCGTCAGAACATTCATCTTATCAAACCCTTCAATTAGATGTTGTGCGACGCAAACGCAGGGTTTGTTGCAGTGAAAGCCTCCTCTCCTCACTGTGCCTTGCATATAGCCAGGCAGCATAACAGTACAAAAGATTCCGTTTTCTTATTTGTTTCTATCTTTCGCGTTCATCCCAAACTCTCAATCTTCTAGAATCTAAGTTTCCGCCACGCCGCGATGTCGTACCATATAACCGCCGGCCGCAGCACCCGGAGAACATCCCAGCCACCTACTCTCTCAGGCTCGTCATCATTTCGATGAAAGCATCCGTGGGTGGCTACACAGCGTGGTGGATCTTGGAGACAGAAAATGAATGGACTCACACCAGACAGTTACAAATCCACTTGGTCCGCTATTGCTGTCACTGAGCAATGCAGATCTCACGCCGACTACAGACACCACGTCTTCTCCACCTAGTATCACTGATTGCGAATATGCAGTCTCGTACAGCTGGATGAACACTACAAATCCTACAATTTTGGTACCTGGTGAGTCCTCGAGCACATCCTGGGATTTACATTGAAAATGCAGTATCTGAAGCTCAATGAAGGGAAACCACCCGCATGGACACCGCTGAACGGACCGCAGCAGCTCGATGAGGACCGAGACGAATATTTCAGGGATCCAAACGCCGCAAGATTCCCAAAATACCCAACGGAGCCAGCCGTCCGAGCACTGCTCACAGAACAGCCTAATTATGACACTACGGAGATCGATATCTTCGCCTGCGGAAGTACACTCGGCAACCTTCTGAGATTCGTCCGCAACGTCTACAAGGCCTTCAGATTCAACGTCGAAGTTATCGGGAACACGGTCTTCTTCGTCCGCAAGGAGAACTCGCCCACTGAGCTCATCAAAGACGTGCACGGATATGGTCATTCCTTTCCAGAGAAGTACACGACCTGGGAACCAGACGTCAAGGGATCTAAGTCAAACCAACGGATAGTAAAGTACAAATTCGGCGGGCTCGATTGCATGGTACGTTTCGAAAGTGACGGGTATCACAAAGATCTCGTGTCTCGGCATGCAACACGGGAGCCCACCTCCGACATGACACAAGACCCGGAGTCCCTTATTGACGCGCTCACTTCCACTGCTGTTGGCAACCATGTTCCAGTCACAGAGCAGCCCTTAGAAATAAAGTCCGGCGGCTGCGAAATTCCTCAGAATGCAATCTTCGATCTGAAAACCCGGTCTAATCGGCGGAGAAAGGAAATTAACATGGACGAAATATATCCTCGTCTCTGGGTAGCTCATATTCCCAACTTCATTGTTGCCTATCACAACGGCGACGGGTTATTCCAAGACATTCGCAGGGAAAATATCCGCCGGGAACTCGATAATTGGGAAAAGGAAAACGAAATTCCTCTTCGCAGTCTCGTGGTTCTGATCCACAAAATCATCGCCTTCGCCAAAGCCACACCTGACGCCAAACTTGAAATCTACCGCGTCGACCCTGACCGCCTGGAGATCCGGAAGCAGGAAGGAGAAGGCAGTGATGCGCTGCTAGCTCATCTCAAGGCAATCTGGGCGAAAGGTCCCAAGGTTCCGGAAATCAACGCAGCCATCTCGACCTTGCGTGAGGAACAAGAAAGTTTAAACAGAAGAGCCCCTTCCGATGACGACGACTTCTATCGCGATGATCATGATGAAGACTATAATTGTCAGCTAGGGCAGTAGCTGATGTAAAATGATGAAGAGGAACTGAAGATTGGATTGATAGTGGACTATCGGCTATATACTGAGGAGAGAGCTGACGCACCCCC
>KV745372.1:0-21016 GCA_001692735.1 Lepidopterella palustris CBS 459.81
TTGCCTTTTTATTTATGCAGCGTGGCGATCTCATAACCAAAGAAACATCATGGCAACTGCAAATCCGCACGGCCCAAGTCACAGCAGCTGCCGCCTGAGCCGCAGCGTGCTTGGTAGGATGAGGTCCGTAGTGTCGCCGAAGAATTCGGTGTATGTGGCACTCAGGAGCTTGGGTACGGGCTCGGAGAGGGCGAGCTCGAGAAGCGCGGTTATGGTAGGTTTGCTGGACCATGAAACAGGTGAGGGCCTTGGGCCTTGAGGTAGCTGTCCAAGGCCTGGGTGGTGGGTCTTTACCATGTTTCCTAATGCATGCTCTACTTTCGCGAAGACGGGGCCACGGTCTGTTTTTGGGTTGCTCTCGACGGACCTTGGGATGCGTTCATTCAATGCTGTAGAGGAAGGCGTCCTTTGTCGCTGTTGTCTTTAAGGTCGCGCGAGGCGGCGTCGACTCAGGGGGGGGGGGGTCGGAGGCTAAAGAAGGTATAAGAAGAGAAGGATGTTGGTTTTGTAAGTTATGAAAACTCAGTTCACGATTACCGTAAAAGGTGAATTATTGACGGAGATGATGAGTGCTATTAGGAGGGTTGAAAGGGTCAAACAAATTACGCCTTAAGTACTTGTGGACGTACTGTCTTACTGCTGTTACAGTCATGCGCGATAGAATACAAAATCATAGTCTTCCCACCCTCATAGCGCTAAGCAGCAGACATGAAGGATGTAGCGTAGATATGGCGGTGAGCTTTCCAGTACCAATGGCCTGACGGCCAACTCTACCTGTGGTTGGTGAAGTGATCTGAAATTTGCTATACAAGTGTAATGAAAAGCACTGTGCAGTAGTGGCATAGTATTGGGGCGAAGTTGTCATCGATACCATCCGAGGTGCGATTCGAATCAATGGTCCCATAAGATGGCAGAGCGTGGAAAAGACATCAACCATCGCAAGACTTTTTTGATAGTTACTTGAAAATACAACTAAAGCTAGGAGGGGAAATGAGTACAATAGCTGACGAGATAAAATGCTTATGATCACAATGGCGGTGTCTTCAAGTCCCATCGATTCCTCGTAGTGGGGTGACGATAGACCGGGCTGATGTTCCGCATCCAGCTTCTGGACATCGGAATAAGAGAAGACTAGTGGGATTATAAGGGCGTAGGGACTTTTTTTTTCGCATGGTTTATTGGATTTAAAAGAATGGGGAGGTGCTAATGCAGGAGTTCAGCCTTGCGCCACACAAACTCAAAGGGCGATGGTGAAAGTGTCAAAAATTATTGTTCCTGGAGAAAGTGGTAGAGCAAACTGTTGCAAATTATCATATTCCAAAATCAGCTTGGGAGCCGTTGCCATGAAGGAGGGGTTGAGGCTGTTGTGAAAGTTGTAGTCCGTTCAGGAGATAGATGGTTATAGAACTTGTACCGGAACTACTGACTGGTCACTTTCGCCGTCTTTTTGGTCCTTTCACTACCCCTCTGTCATTCCCAAAATCGAAAGAATAGCCTCCAAAGTCTTTCCCACCAGCATCGTCTACCCCGTGCTTCCTTCCTGCACGCGAACGGTCTGGCATTTCCATGCTCTTCGTGCTACTCGCCTCTCCCTGATTCCTCACCTCAGGGAACGTTGGCAACATCTCCCGCTCTACAGCCCTGGGGCTCTCCTTCCACCAATCTACCGCATCGGCCGAGGCCCGACTCTTGCTTTTCCCTAACGCCTCACTCGCCGTCCACCGTTCTTGGGCATCCCATCTCAACAGACCCATGAGGAATTTGACGGTGGCTTCCGTACTCACATCTCCGAATCTCCTTTCTAGATTCTCAACTCGTCCACTAGGCATTGCATCTCGCTGCCATCGCACAAGCTCCGGACACCCGATGGCGGCCAATGCGGTAATATCCTCTTTGGAGGGCGTTCCAATCAACTTTACGATGAGTGAGAGCTGCTGGATCGGTGTCTCGCCCGGTAGGACGGGTTCTTGGAGGAGTAATTCGCCGATGATGAGGCCGGCGGACCAGAGGTCGATGGCCAGCGTGTAACGGTTGGTGCCGAGAAGAAGTTCGGGAGCGCGGTACCAGATTGTGACGACACCGGGAGTCATGGGGCGGCGGCTGAAGTGGACGGACATTCCGAAGTCGGCTAGAGATTGTTAGGTTGGGGATATTGGGAGATGGAGAATAGGAGAGGGAGAAGATACCAAGTTTGAGGACTCCTTTGGCAGTCAGGAGGATGTTTTGGAGCTTTATGTCTCTGTAGGACGGTTAGAGATTGTGAATCCTGGTATGAGGGGCGGGAGGCGAACCGGTGGATTATGTCGTTTCGGTGGAGGTACTCGAGACCTTCAAGGAGTTGGCGTGCGAGACATTTAACTTTGGCAAATATTAGCGTTGAATCCGGGATCTCTATAATATCGTGATGAACGCTTACCTTGACTCAAGGTAAACTTAACCTTGAGCTCATCCATCAAATTGGCCATATCCTAAGACACGCCAGCCTAACTGCCTCTACCTGTTGGTAGAAGCACACATAAGCCAGCCAGAATGGTTCTGAAGTTCCCATCACATGTCGTCATTCCTCCATATTTTTTCTAATCTCACATTGTCCAACAAGGGTCGGGGCTACCAACCTGCTCGCAATACTCCATAACCATGTATACATCTTCCAACGCATCCTCGCCCACGGCTACATCGAGGACATTGACAATGTTCTGATGCCGTAAGGAGCGAAGAATCGAGATTTCACGGAGAGACGTGATTGGAATGCCATTATGGCGCTCCGAGGGGAGGACGAAGAGCTGTTTTATTGCAACGACGGAAGAGGTGCGGGTGTCAAGGGAGCGAGTTACGATGCCATAGGCTACACAATGGTATATGCAATTAGTCTCGGGTACAGACGTACAGAAACGAGATACAGAGACTTACAGCCTTCCCCAAGACTATTCAAGGTCTGGTATGATTTTATGGATGAGCAATTGCCTGTTCGATGATTAGATGCGAAGCATGAAGGCGTAATGGTAAGTAGATACCTATAAACCCTCGGTCGATATTGAGGTCAAGAGTTTCTCCAGAGATGGAGAGCCATTGGCTAGGTGTCTCCATAGTGATCACGGAGCTGCAAAGGTATATATAGAGAGATGAATGGAGTGGTGGGGCCAGGTCGCCGTCTTGCGCAGGTTTCAGAACGGAAATATATATCATAACGCCGTGCGACATCCTCATATAATCATGGGACATTCTCGGTAAAATTTTGAATCCCTCGACAAATATATTATGTGATTTATGCCTGCCATAGCGCTGATACCTTCGAGCTCGTTATTTCCTATTCAATAGGCTCACTCTCCGTGCTCATCTCTTTGTGATCCAAAAGTGGGCATCAACATTCCAATGAACGCTGACTGGTACACCAAAACACCAAGAACATGACATGATCCCCCGTCTCCTCAACATTGCTATCCTCAGAGCTAGTCCAAGGACTACTATGTCTTCTACTCCGCTTCAAAGGAGCGTGCGCATGTTGCAAAATGATTTCGATAATGGTGCAAGAGTTCTCGCTACAAAGGCCGTCGAAGCCCTGAAAGATATCATCACCGCAGAAGGGAAAACTGCGCAGACCGCGAAGCAGCTATGGGATGTATCCCGTGTCGCTGGGTGGAAGTTGAAGAACGCACGTCCGTCTATGGGAGCGGCTATAGGCAGTGCCGTTACTCAAGCTCTTCAGAGTGTCAAAGTGGGCTGGGAGAAAGAGTTCGGAAGTGAATGGATGAATGTTGTTGATTTGGAATTGGTGCTAAAAATTGCGAGCAAACAGGCGCAAATCACCATTGAAGAGCGGAATGGGAGTGTAAAGCATCTTGCTAATAATTTTGTCATGTGGTTGAGTAAGAAGAGAGCCACTATCACTGAAGATCGCCCCTTGAGACTCCTAACATTGTCCTCCTCGTCGTCCCTCAAAGCATGTCTTATAAAGGCATTTCTAGAGGTTCCAAACACTCGCTTCGATCTCCGAATCATCGAATCTCGTCCGCGATGCGAAGGCGCTACCTTCTGTGCCGCGCTATTGAAAGAGCTCCATGGTATCCCCGGTATCCACGATCGGTTATACGTTCAACTTGCTTCTGACTCTAGCATTGCCATGCTCTCCAGAGATGTCGACGTTGTCCTTCTTGGTGCAGACCGCATATCCGGCGATGGAGATGTCAGCAACAAGATAGGATCACTAGCGGCCGCCGCCTGCGCCAAAGCATTCTCCCCGTATGTGGAGGTAGTTGTTGTGTCAGAGTCAGATAAGATTGCAAAACCAGGAGCTATGGAGGAGCATGCCGAAGAGGATAATGATCCACAGGAATTGATTGACGTTTGGGACCCGGGCGTGAAAAGCGACCAAAATTTTCTTAAATACTGCAAGATCAGGAACGTGTACTTTGAGTGGGTTCCAAATTATTGGCTAGATGCTTATATCTGTGAGAAGGGCATCCTGAGCAAGATGGACGTCATGGAGATCTCACGCCAAACGGAAGCTATGGAGAAAGATATATTTGGATCTCTACCTGAAATCGATTTGAGATGAGAAATCTACCATGGCAGTATATTTGTATTCACAAACCCAAACGGGAGGCAAACCCCGTGCCCCGCTTTACTATAGGAAATCTATAATCAATCCATCAACAAAAGGAAAACCTCCGAATCATCATCCTCCAGATCCACCAAACTTGCATGACCTCCTAACTCAAGTCAACATTTTTGCGCTGCCGTCCGGCTGTATCGAGCCAGCAAATTAAGTCCATCAATAGCAGTAAAGAATGCAACACCTAAACCCAGTATCAAAAGCGCCAAAAGCGCCAAAAGCACCAAAATTGGCCAATGTCCCACGACTTTAGAGCTTTGATCATCATCATCGAACTACCAAGATACCGAAGGAGTCAGAAAATTCGCCTACTCACCTTCTTGTGAAAAATAATTCCGCGAGGGTCCTTTGAGCTCTTAATTCCCTTGAGATGGTGCTGCAATTTGCAGCTAGTGACTGGAAAACCATCGCGCTTTGCGAGGCGTACGGCCTTCTTCTCATCCTCGATCTTCATATCCACTTCATTTGGCTTGTCTTCTTTTGGCTTGTCTTCTTTTGGCTTGTCTTCTTTTGGCTTTTCTTCTTTTGGCTCTTCTTCTTTTGGCTCTTCTTCTTTTGGCTCGTCTTCCTTTGGTTCAACTCCCTTTGGCGCAACCTCCTGTGACGGAACCTTTTTAGGCCGATAGCACTTCTGGTCCGCATACTTTTCATTGCTGGTCCGTATGATGTTAGAGGTTGATAGTAAGAGCGGGTTCCAGCTGCTTTCTGATTGAGCACTTACTTTATTTGTGCAGATTCGCCGCGAAACAATAGATTGACTTTCTTGACAACCTCAATCGGCAAATTTGTGCCTTCATCAGCCTCATCGACCTCATGGCCGGCCAGCTCAGCCAGGGCCTCTGCATCCTGACACATAAAGCTACCTCCTTTTAGAGGTCGAACTTTAGACCAATCTTTGACAACAACACTAGTTACTCCTAGATTCAGGCCCAGTGCATTCTTATCTAGACGCGTCTCATTCTTAGGCAACCGCAGATCATGAGCACTAGAGGAGTGAGAAGAGTTCCGAGCAATACGAGCGTGTTCAGAGCCCTTCTCGTTGTTGTCGATGTCAATGTCATCCTCATCATCCTCGTCCTTCTCCTGCTCCGGCCTACTAGCCGCAATATCGTCCTCAACAAGCTTCTTCGCACGTTTCGGCTTCGGCTTCGGCTTCGGCTTCGGAACCACTCGCGCAATCCCAAGCTTGATCACCAGCTTCTTCGTGCTGCCACCGCCATGTTCCGGCTTGTCTGGCGCAATAATCACCTTACCGAAGCTGGCGTGGAAACCATTAGGCTTCGATACAGGAACTTTCACCTTGCTACACATCGCACCTGGGCCAGGAGATGCGCTACCCATGTCCCCAGCCGAGAGTGGGATATGTGGCATACTGGCCTGGCCGTAGTGGATGGGTAGTGGAGGCATATTGAGGCAGACGGGCTGTGGAGCGTTCTGGATGCTCCCCTTGATTGTGCATACACTACGGGAAGTTGTTGTGTTCGGCAGTGATGTCGTGGAGAGAAAAAATCCAGAACTATGAACCTAAGGACCAGTATTTTTGGACAATAAAACTAGTGAAAGTGCCATATTTCACAAGGGGACATCGGCACTGGCGCCGTTCTGGTGGATGGAAAGGTTGTATTTGGCTGTTGCTAAGGATTTAATGGGATGGGATTGAAGAGGGATATGTCTCGTGTGTGTTTTTGGGGCTTGAAAAAGCGAATTGCGCGCGAAAGGGCCAAGAACATGGGAGGCCGAGAAATCACATGACGTTGAGGTGGTCGGGGTGTGGTCAGGTGAAGGCGTTTGTAGGCATGGTTTGTTGTGAGTGGGAAGGTTGGCCCTATTAATGGGGGTGCTATGGGAGTGTCTCGATGCCGTAGGATTCTTCTTGCTTTTTCATTTTGTCAGCCTGTGAAAATTATGAGAATGGGAATTTGGGAAGGGGGAAGTCTATCCGACGAGTTGATGACATAAAAACAGACTTGAGGAGAACATGGACAGAGGCGGGCGGCGGACGAGAATAGGTAGAGTTTGGAGACAGTGGTAGGAGAGATGACGATAGAAATCATGATTATTGGTAGGTTATGCATATCGTTATCAAGTTGAAATGGATTTGTACCACCTCCTGTTGCTGGCTCTTTTCAAGATTGAGTAGTCGGGTAGCCTACCATGTAGTCCCGCCGATGTCACATGTTTCCGGAGGCCATGGTCTCCTTCTCACAAGTGCAGGCCATACACATTTGGGCCCCTTCGTATATCTATATCGCATGTCTTCGAAATCCCACGGATTTTCTCACACGAGTGCGGACCAGAGACATTGAAGTTGAACTATTTTTCTTTCCACGAGTGCGGACAATTGAGCATTTGAAATCTCCTTCGTATTTTCAACACCCGGCATCCTAGCCAGTATCCATCCCTACTAGCTGTCCCATGCGCAAGAACCGCACGCAGCACCGAAAAGAAAAGAAAAGAAAAGAATCAATTTTTTTTTTCATCCACCCACCCCACCAGAAAAAGAAATCCAAGAGGCAAATATTTTTCAGGTTCCTCGCGCAATGGGGTAGTTTCAACGTATGCGTGGTCTCCGAGGAGAAATCCGAAATCGCAAATTCATAGGTAAATGACACCTGTATTAGTGCCAAGGGAGTCAAACCAGGCAACCATACCAAAACATTAATGTATCCGCTGCCATTGAAACCACCGCGCCTCTCCCTGGAGATGTAATGTTGGTGGAACTATTTGGGTATTTAATGTCGATGGTTGAGTTAGGATTGTGAGGGAATTTCTCTCTTCCTCAATCACCCTCCCCCTCCTCCCATGGTAACCTCCCCACAACCTCCCCTCTTAAAAGTGCCTTCACACTCCTCTCCAACCCCTCTCCCACCTCTTTCAAGACACCCTCATCCCAACCCCTCTTCATTCTCTTCTTGCTCAACACCTTGCCATTCCCAAACGGATCTTGCAGAAAAGGAAGATACCCAAACTGCTCCTCCCCACTCACCGTCTCCGTGTACTCCTCCTGCGTCATAATTGGATTAATACCTTGCACCCGTATCCTACGTGCCGGCCATCTAATCGCAGGCGCGTGGAGTTCTAGAAACCGTGATGCTTTAAATGCATGCGTGATGATCCGGATTTGGGACGGGTAGTGCCCTGTTTTTTGGCGGAATAGGGCGATACTGAAGAGGAGATTCTGGAAACTATCCGTCGCCTGCTCTTCCAACAGAAGTCGGCCTTCCCAGTGAAGCTTGCCCGCGCGGCCCCAGCCATTTTCTCCTCTGGATAGGGAGTGTGAGATCGCGGCGTGATAGTACGACCGCGCTTCGCTGAGTTCAGTGACGTGGCGTGCGGTGGCGCCGCCGGAGAAGATGAGGATCGTGTTTCCGGCCCAGATTCCGGTGGAGAGGGTGTCGAGGCCGGCGAGGATGTGGGAGAGGAAGGTGAGGTGTTCGCTTGGCTTTTCAGTGACGGGGTTGGAGCGTTGGAAGAGGGCGAGGTTCCAGTTTGATTCGTCGTAGACGGAGTGGAGGGGGAAGAAGGGAGAGGAGATGTCTGGGAGGAATATGGCATGGCAGCAGATTATGATGAGGTTTGTTATGTTGGAGTAGTGGAGGTTGGATGGGGATACAGCGTTGAGGTTGAGGGAATCGGGAGGTGACTGGTTGGCGGGCTCTTCGGAACCAGGGCACGGTGGCTTGGATGTAGGCAGGGCTGAGGTGGCATGAGAATGATTTGGCGAAAGCAATGTTCCAGAAGGTGTGGCTGAAGCCATGAGTGGGTGTTTTGATTAGACCGGGGTATAATACTTTCTCTCCTAAGGTTGTGCCCGGGTTGGATAGATGATGCTTGGCCTTTGCTTGGCCGGGCTTGAAAGACATGCGCCTCGCGCACAGGGTGAAAGGTCGAGTCTTTGATTAGCGCAGGACTGCTGTAGGTTCGATATAATGGCTGAGTATTGCTGGAGTCGCTCGGCAGTGGTAGTCGCGTCGGTGGTCGCGGGCCTACGGGAGGATCACTGCAGGTCTGAGACATAAAGATTAGTTAAGCAGTTGAGAAGTATAAGACACATGTTCACTGAACAAGAAAGAAATTTAGTCGGTAAACGCTGGCTCGAGCTGCGAGGAATAGAAAGTGCACCAATAATATGGAAAAGGAAGAATCGAGGTCAGAGGAGCACAGCGCATCTTGGTGCTACTTGAGCTGCTCAAAGAATTGCATCCAGTCGTGCACAGCGTGGACCACTCGCGTCTGAAATCGGATGGCTTCAAGAGGTCTACCCAAGCACTCGTCAAATCCCTGTATCCTTTTAGAGATCTTTGGTCACCATATCTTTTAAAGCTGCGTAATAATATTTCGCACGAAGTTGAGATTGACGTAACATGAGAATAGGAGAAGGATGAAGCGTAACGTGATAGCCACCCCTGAGTGCCGCGTCACGACAATAGCGAGTAACGTTCTCGGATATATTGCAGGAGGCGTTGGAGGCGGGAGATTTTCTCAAGGATGGTGCTCATGTGCCACTTGGAGGGTGCGAAGGCACGGGATAGATAGCTCAAACCTCTTTGATAGTTGCGGGCTCGGTGGCGAGGCAGATCTGGCGAACGGCTTTGAAATAATAGAAGGAATAATCTTAAAGAAAGAATGTGGCCGTGTTTGCTTGAAATTGGAGATGCTGGTACCTTTTTCAATGCTGATGCGGTGTAAAAGGAGGTTGTGTTAGAATTAAGCTTAGCAAAGCCACAGTGGTGTCCAAGACCAGTAAAGCCCATCCGCATGGTCAAACGACTTTGACAAGGCCTTAACAAAAGTGATCCAGTTGGCGCGAGGCTCAGACGACGAGCTGGAGGTGTGGTCTAGTGATTTCGGTGAGGCTGAGAGGATTCTTCGGAGAATGCTGTCAGCAGAGCAGTATCTTGGTGCCGTCGAGTGGTCTTTGGTGGGCTTGTATGCCCGACAGAAGTTTAGTGTGCAGCTAAATAAGACCGTCTATTTTTGGCGTCTTAGGTGCAGGCGCCACTGCTATCAGCGAACCATGAGAGACAGTCCGGGGTGTTGTGGTGTTGTGGTGTTTTTGCGATACAGAGGCAATGGAAACAAGGACACGGGAACGAGGCCACATCCTGTTTATGTGTGCCACAATGCCACCGATGTCTAGCAGTTCAAAAGAGAAGGTCTCTATCGATTTAATACTCAGATAAATAAATGAAGGACTCCCGTATTCTCTCTCGAAACAGGGCTTAGCCAACGGCATTCCATCCGCGTTTCACTCTTCTCAGCGCTCGTCTAGCGCCTCCTCGCGCAAAGTCCTCGCCCAGCCAAAGCGCGCCAAACTACAAGGGGCTGAGGCGCATCTCAACTCCTCTTCAGCTCACAGCGAGACAACCACCCCGAACTTTTTCTAGCAACCTACATATCTCTGACCCTATCTCCCTCTCCACGCCTAGTCAGACTTTCGCTCGCTCATCTTCCCGCATCTTCAACACCCCTCCATCACCACATCCACACTGGTAGTCTGCCCTAGGATATCTGCACAGCATGGCGTACCAGGGCCCAGGTGGATACGGCGACCCACATTCAGGAGTATGTCGTCCATCTCCATCGCAACAAACTTTCTGTTTGCTGACTTCTCGATAGCATTACGATAATCCCACCCATCGCCATGATGGCTCAGACGACGAGGAAGTCGAGCGGTCACTGCTCCACGCGAATCCAACGGGCGCCCACCCGGGCCCCTTTGACGACCCTGAGGCAAGGTATTCCGGTGCCCCGGAAGTTCGACCAACTTCAACCTACAGCTTGAGCGAGACATATGCAGACCCCAATGCCTCGAGGATACCACCTTACAATGCTGGCTACCACGAGGGCCCTGAGGTTTACTCAGGCAGCATGGACGATCCCACTCAGTCTTTTGGTGTTCCAGGACGAGCACAATCTCCATACCAGAGGAGCGAGACTAGCTCTACAGAGGCATGGCGACAGAGACAACAGCCTGGAGGCATGGGCGGTGCCGGTGGCCTCAAGCGTGCTCAGACTCGTAAGGTCAAGCTCGTACAAGGCTCAGTCCTCAGCGCCGATTACCCTGTTCCCAGTGCCATTCAGAACGCCATCCAAGCCAAGTACCGGAATGACCTCGAGAGTGGGAGCGAGGAGTTTACACACATGAGATGTAGGCTAACATTAGTAATAGACCAGGTAACCGCAGCTTGAGCTGACGCGACACAGATACTGCGGCCACCTGCGATCCCAATGATTTTACGCTCAAGAACGGCTACAATCTCCGACCTGCCATGTACAACCGCCACACTGAGCTTCTCATTGCCATCACTTACTATAACGAAGACAAGGTTTTGACTGCACGAACCCTTCATGGTGTTATGCAGAACATCCGTGATATCGTGAACCTGAAGAAATCCGAGTTCTGGAACAAGGGTGGTCCCGCTTGGCAGAAGATTGTGGTTTGCTTGGTTTTCGACGGTATCGATCCTTGCGACAAAGGTACTCTTGATCTTCTCGCGACCGTTGGTATCTACCAGGATGGTGTGATGAAGAAGGATATCGATGGAAAGGAGACCGTGGCACATATCGTAAGTCAAATTTCGACAAAGATCTTGATTCGACCTCCTAACAGCACTAGTTCGAGTACACTACTCAGCTTTCCGTCACTGCCAACCAGCAGTTGATTCGCCCACATGACGACAGCGCCAGCACGCTTCCTCCAGTCCAAATGATGTTTTGCTTGAAGCAGAAGAACAGCAAGAAGATCAACTCGCATAGGTGGCTCTTCACTGCCTTTGGCCGTATCCTGAATCCCGAGATTTGCATTCTGCTAGATGCTGGTACCAAACCTGGCCCGAGGTCGCTTCTCTCCCTTTGGGAAGCTTTCTATAACGACAAGGATTTGGGAGGTGCTTGCGGTGAAATCCACGCTATGTTGGGTAAGGGATGGAAGAATTTGCTTAACCCATTGGTTGCAGCCCAGAACTTCGAGTACAAAATCAGTAACATTCTCGACAAGCCGCTGGAATCTTCCTTCGGATACGTCTCTGTGTTGCCTGGTGCTTTCTCAGCTTACAGATTCCGTGCCATCATGGGCAGGCCTCTGGAACAATATTTCCATGGTGATCACACACTTTCCAAGATCCTTGGTAAGAAGGGTATCGAGGGTATGAACATTTTCAAGAAGAACATGTTCTTAGCCGAGGATCGTATTCTCTGCTTCGAATTGGTTGCCAAGGCGGGCTCTAAATGGCATTTGACCTACGTCAAAGCCTCAAAGGGTGAAACTGATGTGCCCGAAGGTGCTCCAGAGTTTATCGGTCAGCGTCGTCGTTGGTTGAACGGTTCGTTCGCTGCGAGTATCTACTCATTGATGCATTTCGGACGCATGTACAAGAGCGGTCACAACATCATCCGAATGTTCTTCTTCCACATTCAAATGTTTTACAACGTCTTCACCGTTTTTCTCTCGTGGTTTGCTCTCGGTAAGTCTCTAGTCATCTTGGTGTCTAGCAATTTTGCTGACAATATTCCAGCTTCGTTCTGGTTGACGACTTCGGTTATCATGGATCTTGTCGGCAATCCTGACACAGCATCAAACCACCATGCCTGGCCATTCGGTGACACTGCGACTCCCATCTTCAACACTGTCTTGAAATATCTTTATCTTGCCTTCCTCCTCCTACAGTTCATTCTCGCTCTCGGGAACAGACCAAAGGGTTCCAGATGGACATATATCACATCCTTCTGCGTGTTCGGCTTCATCCAGCTGTACATTATCATTCTTTCCATCTACCTCGTAATCAAAGCCTTCACAAATCCCACAGAAGCCAAGCTCAACGACGACAGCGCCAAGGATTTCGTACGCTCCTTTTTCGCTTCGGACGGCGTTGGTATCATCATTATCGCCTTGGCTGCTACTTTTGGTCTCTACTTCGTTGCCTCGTTCCTGTACCTTGACCCATGGCACATGTTTACCTCGTTCCCTCAATACCTTTTGATTATGTCGAGCTACATCAACATTCTCAACGTTTATGCCTTCAGCAATTGGCACGATGTGTCCTGGGGTACCAAGGGTTCCGACAAGGCCGAAGCTCTCCCCTCGGCGAAAACTGAAAAGGCTTCAGACGGCAAATCCACGGTTATCGAGGAACCCGACCTACCTCAGGCCGATATCGACAGCCAGTTCGAAGCTACTGTGAAGCGTGCCCTGGCTCCATACCACGCACCCGTGGAAGATACCCACAAGACACTCGAAGACTCGTACAAGTCTTTCCGAACGCATTTGACAACAGCATGGATCTTCTCCAACGCATTGCTCGCAGTAGTCATCACCAGCGACAGCTTCGACAAGTTTGGATTTTCGGTAAGTCTTACTAATCTCGGCCTTGTTGGAGGCTTAATTTGCTAATTATAATGATAGTCTGGCGCTTCGGCTCGCACAGCCCATTTCTTCCAGGCACTCCTTTGGGCCACTGCTCTCCTTTCCATCATCCGCTTCTTCGGCTGTCTGTGGTTCCTTGGCCGCAGTGGTCTATTCTTCTGCGTTAGGAAGAGGTAGAAGGTCATTTCATACCCAACCTCTTTCTCATCTGCAGGGGATATTAGAGCGGATTGGAAAAGGGTCCGTGCTGCCTTGTGTAGTTTCACAATAAATCAAATCGGCGTTGGTGCGATTTTATACCAGCTGGCTGGCTGGCTGTGTTTTTGATTACCTTCTTGGCTTTCAAGGGTGTGGTGAAAGTGGGTTTTAAAAAAAAAGGAGATTGTGCATTATCTTACTACCTTACCCGAACAACCAGTTGGCGCACGCTCCGTCTTTACTAAATGTCGATCTTGCATTCCGGCTTGCTCTTTTCTTTTCTTTTTTTTCTTTTTTTTTTTTTTTTTGAGCTGTCTGCTGTTTTTCTTGGCTGACTTGTGCATCATGTCGTGTGAGGTGGATGTGGAGGTGACAGAGCTGAGAAAGTTGAAACCTTCACAAAATCCTTGTAATGTTTTTGCACTAGGCTAGGAGAAATGGGAAATTTGAATATTGGAACGCCTATGAAACTGAAGGATATAAGCCCAATCACCGGAATGGAGAAGCGTTTATTGTGGGTATCCATCTAAATTATAACACCACTCTGCCGAGAATCCCTACGTGCGGAGAACTCGCAAGTATTTTCCACTACAATAACACCAGCGACAAGCTATGACTATAGACATTCTCGGAACAGTAGCCTTGAATAATTATTATCGTTCTGATGAATTATTCCAGTACAGTAATTCTTGCTTACCGTGTAATACCACTGCTCGCTGCTAGCATAATATGAACAGTCACCTCGGACATTCTCGGAATTACTGAGAAGTAAAAGTCTTGATTAGAAAGTCTATCATACTGTAGATAGAGATGGTAGGAGTGTATACCGGGTAAGGCGGTCATATACTTAAGCCCATTGTGCTTCTTTGGTGACCTGAAACTCCAACCACTGGAGGCAAGAGAACAAGAGCGGTGTTTGGAAAAATCAGAAATAGCATAGCAGTAATTTAGAGATACTGACGTAATAGCAAAGCAGGACCCAAATTGGCAACAGTCGAAGCTTAGCCCAAGTACTGTAACTTATGGATCCATTAAATACTACTGTACGGAGTAGGTTATACACTTATCTAGCACCATTACCGTACGCGCGCTTATTCTCTCAACACGTGCTAACATGTCAGTTGGGTGCCTGAGGCTGTAGGGAATCAGGGCTTGGTGGTGATCTATCTATTACCTGGAGTCACCGGGGGTAACACCATGGATCATCAATCAATTCATCTAAAATCCACATCGCAATAATCTTGCACTGCTCAACTGACATAACATGTGGACAATTTTTCACGATATGAACCGACTTATATTAGCATGAATTCATGTCGATTGTTGTGTATGTCCGCAATAACATTCCTCATTTGATAGTTTCGAGCTGCTAATGGCTACCTTCACTAGCCCATGATGGTTGCCTCCTTCAATAACTTAACTAATCCATTGTTCGCTCAGAAAGGTTGACGATTGTGTTCAATTCAAAAATCAGCTGAAAAGCCACTTTGAGCACTCAATTAGAGACTAGAGCTCACCTTATTTGCAACAACCTTTACATAACTACACAACATGGACAATAAGTATAATCTTCTTCGTAGGCTCGACGTCGACGATCAGCAGCGGTTTCTGGGCGGCTGTTATAATTTGAAGGGCGGGAGGAGTAATTACTGGGGGCGCTGCTGTAGTTTGAGGGTCTGGAAGAGTAATTACTGGGAGCACTGTCATAGTTTGAAGGTCCGTAATGCCCCATTTTGAGTGTTAATGAAGAATTTTTTTTTTCCTTTTCTTTTTTTCTTGAGAAAGTGGTTAGATTTATAGTTCTGTTTTGTTGAATACTTTATCCGGAAAGCTGCTTAAGAAAGATGAAGCTCAGTCAAGTTTTAGCGACCGCAGTCGCCTTTCAATGTGGTATTTCCTTTTTTCATGTATCATGCAGTTTCCACGGTATTCACCGAACGCTACCTCTAGCTCAATACATTGGTACCTCCAGGACTAGTAACGAATGAATGTCAAGAAGGTCAAAGTAGATGCATAAAATACGAAGTCGGGCTTGAGGGACTTGTTTTGCTTGATGATTTCTCGTGTAGGTAAGAAAGTTGCGCATAGCTAGCGTAATTTGGCTTTGTCTATAAACCAACAGCGGTCGGTGGATCCTATATGGCGCGTGGATGGAATTGCGGCAAACTCTTCCGGTGAGCGGAAACTCTGCCTTGCAGGAAAGGCTTGACCGCAAACGGCGATGAAAATTTGGCTGAGCTGATTAGTGGTTGCCCGGGGCGTAAGTGAACAATCGCCCTGGAGAGCTGATCACTCAAGCCCGCCGAGCAGTCAATTTCGAACAGTCCTTAGCGAAATCAAATGGCAAAGTACTCCACGCACGCCTACATAGCTTTTTGATCTGCCGCATACACCAACATATTCGGACATACATTCTCGGCCTCACATAGATCTACATACATTTCGATAACCAATCAGAGGTTCGTACTTGACGCGTTGGTTCAGCGACTGTATTTAAGGACGGCTTAATATGAAGCCTGCGAAAATGAGATAGCAGAATCACTTTACGTATTAAAAGAAATGCGACATATATTTTATATACTCGGACATACAAAGCGTACTCGCACATACATTTTTGTATGTGGGCCCAAAATGTATGTCCGAGTATGTTGGTGTATGCGGCAGATCAAAAAATCAATATATGTGCTCGTGGAGTACTTTGCCGCGAAATCAATGTCCGATTTCGCACACTTCAAGAGTTTACTCCCATGTTTACATTACTACTCTTAATTTAATGGGATGTGCTAATGGTTGGATGTCAAGAGATGTACTGCCTCGCTCACGTCCTTGCAAATCGGCGTCACTACGACGGATCTCTTCTGTATGAAAGAGCATGCGCTGGGTACAGCGTCGTTCTTGGAGAGGATCATGCGACTATCCGCGCGTGTCGCAAACACTATCTTGAGATACTTATGTCTTAAGGGAAAGACCGGCTCTCATGAAATACCAAATAGCGGCATAAGCATGCAGACAGGCAAGGAACCAAAGTCATCACGTGGGCTGACGAAGATGGGTATTAGAAGCTCTAAACTCTGTGGAAATAATAAATCTTTGTGTGTATATAGCGCTCTATATGAAATTATACAGCTATAATCTTCCAAATAACTATCCATATTCACTAGCGCGTGTTACAAGAACAAGCGCGCGTATGGCAACAACTCTAAGGCCAGCCTAGGACACGTCAGCAATTTTGAAACTCGAAGTCAGCATTGTTAAATTACCGCTAGTCTCATTCTGGCTTTTTCGCATAGTCAGCAAGTTAGGCTCTCGTTCGTTCACCCCGCTTCATAAGATATTAAGACATCACTGAAGTGCGATCAGTTCAAATACTTGATTTTTTCGCTCGGTATACAATCTTTCTACATATATCTGCAGTTTGATGAGTTTTCAGACAAGATGTATGAATTTTCCAGTAGATCCGAGGCTGTCTGAAGCGACGCTATCATATATATCCACGGCGAATCATGGTATTATAAGCTGATCAGGAGTTGTCTATAAAAGATATAAAGAATAGGTAAAGCTTATGATTTAAAGTATTTATTCCGAGATTGTCTGTGGCTATCAACTATTGGTAACTTTATTATAATAAAATCACTGGTTAGTTCTCGCCACCAAGGGTTTCTCGCCACGTAGGGAAGGACGTTACAATATAAAAGTAACCTGCGAACTGCGTTGAATCAGCCAGCAGAAATCTTCCCTTCTCATCCATAGTACATATTTTACACAAACTTGATCAGTCTTAATCAACCCCATCCACCGCCTCCCAAGATACAACCCTACCAAAACACCCCACAAATGCGTAGAAAAACAACTAATTTTGCCTTCTCTTCCCTTTCCGACCCCACTTCACACTCCCCAAACAACCTCACAAGTGTCTTCGCCACAACAAACATGGCCAGATTCTGCCCCGGATAACTTCTCGACGGACCGCCGAAAATCAGTAATTTCTGGGATATGGATTCCGGTGAGGGATCGAGCCACCGCTCCGGCTTGGGCTCTCCAGCATTCGGCCCGAAAACCGACACATTGGTATGGGAAGCATACCGGTTTATTCCGATTATGGTTGAGGGCGGGAGGGCGGTAAGTTCGTCGCGTAAGCAGGCAAGGACGAGCGCGTGATTGGCGACGTAGAAGACGCTTGCGGCGAGCTAGACGTTGATGGTGTCGTGTCCGGCGTCGAAGTTTGTGAGGGTGATATGAAGGACCTAGGAGGAGGAGAGGAGAGGTTTTGAGGCTGTGAGGCGGATGATGTCGGCAAGGAGGTCGGAGGGTTGGGAGATTGTGGTGGTGGGGTTTTCGGATTTGGTGTTTGGGTGGTGCCGGAGGCGATGTCCACAGCTGCTGCCGTGGGAATGCTCGGGGCGTTTGCGGGATTGGGAACGGCGGTAAAGGAGAGGCCTTCGGCGACGCGGTCGCAGATGTTGAGAAGAGCCCACTGTGTAGTGGTTGTTAGCGAGGGGAGAGGATCCATCGGGATAACGAGCGGAGGGGCTAGGTAGTCTCCAGGAAATGATAGTTGTATGGAATAAATCAAAATATAATTTACACTTACCCTAAACATGGACATTCCTTTCGAGACATGAAAGCCAAATAGGCGGCAAACGATCTCGATTATATTGGCCTGACTCTTTGGAAATAAGAGCATGAAGTTGAGCAAGTTGGGGGACATGCAAGCTGTGACAAAGTATTGCCACATATATATCCCTTGAGTCTTGTTGCCAGCATCACCACCGGCTTCAATAAACGTTTAGTTCTTGGAAACCACGAGGTCGGACAGGGTATTTAGGGAGGACGTGAGAAAGCTTGATATCTCGCTTTAATTCTATGAATGGTTCTCCATAACGGGTTTGGCCTCGGTCATTTTCGGTCAATAAGACTTGAATCATACCGAAGCTCGTATATTAACCCCCCGAGACAGATTGAGGTCCTTCAAGGGGAAGGTATGCCAAGGCGCCGAAAAATCCTTCAAACTTGGCAAAGCTTAAATGGACGAGGCTGAGGATAGGATACAAACGTACCAAGCAAGAATATAGGCAGTCATTCCCCAATATCCACAACCTTGCCATGAAGTTGTTTTAATATCACTGCAAAGTGTTCAATGGTGGAATTTAACTGGTGTTCGTGTCGCTCAAGGTTCGCAATAGAGTAGACAGGCCCAATGAGTCGTTGTTGCAATTTGTACTTTTGCTTGGCTATATCGTTCGTAAACCTTCCTGAGGAAATGCTGATTTCGGCGAGGTTCGAATTACGGGCCCATACTTCGCATGTAACGTTCGCATGACCTGGTGCATTCGGCCTCCTCGATATACTATAGCAAGCCAGAAACGTGAAAAGCAACCACAAACGGGCCAGGAACCTTTGATAAAAGTGGAAGAAACATCTATACGAAGGAATTGATAAAGGGAGGAATAGAAGAGAGAGAATTACTGATGGGCTTGATAACTGTATGCTTAGCATATTGATAGAAGTGATGAAACAATGGCATTCAAAGCTGCTTCAGTCGTTTTCGTGTGATTTCATGAGTTACGAAAATGAGAGTTACTTAGGGTTTATAAGAAGCGTCGCCTAGACATTAGAGAGCGCTTGGCAGTAAGAGAAGCCTTCACAAAAGGGACCTTCATATCAGACCGCCTTGATTATCTTGAGAGATTACGCGGACTCGGTAACCTCGAAGTGATTTGACGCCAATGAGAACCAATTTTGGGTCAGAAATGCGATTGCTTGATCAATGCGAGCTGAAAATCCGAGAATGCTTAGCAGGCAGACGGTATCACAACAAATGACCCAAAAAACCTCTGGTTGACAAGCTCTCGATCTTTTGGGAAATAGATAAATTTAAACCATCTCAACATCCGAAAAAGTGGGTGCTAAGGTAGAGCTTCAGCATCGATAGGCCCACTATCACCGTAAGCAAACGTCTCTATGGCCTAGAAAGATTTGATATGCAAAGTGAGACTGTATCTGCAATGTCAGTCGGGTTAGAGCACAAAAAAAAGGCAAAGATAGTGAACATATGCGAAGGAGGATGAGCAGGGATGAATCGATTGAAGCGTGTAGAGATCTCTGTCCTTACGAACCCTTTCAATCGATCCACGGATTCTCACAACCAGCTGTTACATGTTTCCGGAGAAAGCCATGCATTCCTGAAACCATCAAAAAGTATTTGTCCTATCATAAATGCTCAAATAGGCAAGCGTTGGGGCCGGCAACAATCGTATTCCCGTGATAAGATCAGATCGACAAGGAGATGACGTCTATCCCAAACTCCTCACACTCATACTCTTCACACACTCGTGGAGTGGGAAATTGACAAACATGTATTTCCGACATCCGGGCTTACCAAAGAAACTCAGGCGACAAACTGTGTTGAACTGAACCCAACAACGTTCCACCCGACATGAAACACTGTCGGAGCAGGAGCGCAGTGCGGAATGCGGTATCGATCGTGAGCCGAATGCGATCTATGTACGTACGTTGGAAGGAATGGATTCATTAGAGCTTAACTGTGATGTACGCGTCGTGAGGGACACGTAGGATCGACTTGGCTGGGTTGAGGCGGGCCATGATATCCACCGCCACCTGGGGAGGGTTGAGACGAAATGTGAACGCGTGAGAAGCGAAAGAACGGAAGCTGAACGGAGGAAGATATGCTTATTTAGGACAATTGTAGGAAAAATCATGGAGCTTGATGGGAATAGAAGACGAGGAGAACGTTGACAAAGCTGAATGCATTGATGACTCGCAAGTTGTAACACAGCTCTAAGCATCATGATCGTGGCTTATCGTGGTTGCAGCGCCTGGCAACTGGATACCTGGTGGTTTCTTGTTGTTTAAATTGAAAATATTGATGGTCTTAAAAACTCTTGGGTTGAGGACAGGCGAGATCCAGACTGGGCAACGATAACGGTATTTTATCGCGATAAATTTCGTACACTAGCGTACGAAATCCGAACCTTAAAACTTTAACACTATAGTTAGTACTAAAATCTATCTTTTCTTAATTATAAGAGTTCTGTATAAAGCTGGGCACGGTAGGGAGCTTAATTATAGGTAATAGGGTTTTATTAATAGATATAGAGATGAGACGAATCCTTGAGGACTCGAGGGTCTGGGAATACAACTGTGGCCCTAAGCGAAGCACGTGACGCGCCGTAGGCGTGACGGCGCTTCGCATACGGCTCGCAGAGCTTCCAGGGTAATCTATACACTGTCTCGGTGTTTGTCACCCGACAGATAATAGCAGTAATAATAGCAGTAACAATAATATTATATATTGTAACCTAATCATAAGAGTTATATAGGAAAGTACGGAAATTCTAAGGTAGCTTGGCATTTATCGACGATAGCTGCGATAATTATCGTATCGTACGATAATCGTTATCGCGGTAATTTATCGCGATAATAATTATCGTTGCCCAGTCTGGTGAGATCAGACTGGGCAACGATAAAGGTATTTTATCGCGATAAATTATCGTTATCGTCGATAAATTACCGTAATTATCGTCGATAACGGATAAATTTCGTATACTAGCGTACAAAATCCAAACCTTAAAACTCTAACACTATAGTTAGTACTAAAATCTATCTTTTTTTAATTATAAGAGTTCTATATAATACTGGACACGGTAGGGAGCTTAATTATAGGTAATAGGGTTGTATTAATAGATATAGAGATGAGACAAATCCTTAAGGAACTCGACGGTCCGGGGGTTCTAGGAATACAACTGTGGCCCTAAGCGAACCACGTGACGCGCCGTAGGCTGCGCTTCGTATACGGCTCGCAGAGCTTCCAGGGCAATCTA
>KV745373.1:0-20875 GCA_001692735.1 Lepidopterella palustris CBS 459.81
TATAGGAGTTTAGTGCTCGGGGTGATAGAAAGAAGGGTAAGAAGAAGGCCCGCATTAAAGGAGGCGACTAGCCTTAAAGGCGCTGTAGACACTGCAGCAAGACAGGGCATAACGCCCGTATATATAAAAAGAAAGCAGATTCTATAGTAGAATAAAGTAATCTACCGCATTATACTGTATTATTCTAGATTATGCCGTAAAACACTGTAATATGCTGCATTTTGGTGGGGTCTTGGCAAAAGTGGCCGACTCGCCCGTGTGGCCGACTCGCCCGTGGAGTACGTTACATCGTTTTCCACATTTATCCTAAAACCCCACCACTACCTGTTCTTTGTCTTAATATAACCACATATCCTTAAATTGAAACTACGCAAATTTCGCTTCCGTCGGCGTCACCGATGGTGGTAGGCAAGTGTAGAAACGTAATGCAATGCGATAGCGATAAGCTCTACTTGCCAGAAGGCAATAATAAGGCATCGAGATTTAAGCGTGCGCAGAAGGGGCGGCAGAAAACTATCTTAGGGTAAGGCGAATAGCGTTAGAGAGGGTTATTGATAGTGCAATAATCGATTTTTATATTGGCTACGGTTTGCATAGCGACGGCGAGGACACCGAAATATATGCAATTTTGGGATGACGACCGAGGAGACAGCGCGGAGGATCGAAACTTGAGAGCCCGTAGCAAAGACGACAGAAACGTGTCTTTGGGTAAGGTGAATGGCTTCAAAGAGTTATCGCCATGTAAGAATCGATGTATTCATAGGCTGTAGTTTGTACGGCAATGGCTTCAGCGCTCCCCATTCATCACTCCATGCACTCCTTGCATTTCACTACGCTTGCACTCAACGTGCCAAGTGGGCTTCAATCATTTTGTGATTCTCTAAGCATAAGCTCTTTATCATGTGGTAGTCTTACAAGTCACAATTCAATATATTCCCCGCCGTGCAATCCGCCCAAAAACATGATACCAAGCTCTCCATCTCCTCTCACAAAACCTCTTCCGTCTTGGCTCTCTTGCCCTCCGCGCCCCTCTCACCATCCTTCTCAACTTCGAGCTTCCTTTTACTACTCCCACTTCCACTACCATTCACAGAATCATTCTTAGGGTCTTCCGTGGGGGCTTTCTTTTTATGCCTGACTAGATTGCTCAGATCGTTAGCGTTTTTGGCGGCTTCCTCGATTCGCGCTTTCTGCGCTGCGGGATCGGCGCCTAAGATGCTGCCCAGTAGACCGCCGAAAACGGGGTCGGCGGAGTCGCCAAGTACGGCAAGGGGATTTGTCTGTTTGGGGTCGGCGCGAAGGTCGTGGAGCTGCGCGGGTGATTAGCTGCGTGATAGAAGAGACGCTTTGTTTCAGGCAATGGGGATGATGTTTGTGATGAAACAACCAGGAAGCTTTGCGGGCGGCAGATGGGCCTTGTACAATATTGTGGTGAAGTTTATAGATGCTTTGGGAATATGTAGGAATCCATGGGACGGCGTTGGACTCACCCGCTGCTTCATCTCGTCGAGCATCTCCTTCGCGTCATCGATCGACCTCTGATGCTTCTCTTGCTTTTCACCTGAGAGAGATGATAGCTCAGCTTGCTCTTTCTTCAGCCGTAACTCCAGGCTCTCGATCGCAGCCTCCATTTCCACGCCCGCTTCCCTGCGCAACTCCATATCTACCTCCGCCGCTTCACCACCAGCCGTCCCCTGCTCCCGCTGTGCTTCTCTGACTGCAGTTACCGACGCAAATTCGAGTGCCAATGAAAGTTTATAATGGGCTTCAGCTAGAAATGAGGATTCCGGAGGATATAGCTGTTGTCTTAGTTCAAGCGCCGCACGTGTATCTGAAATCGCATCGGTGAAACGCTCATTTTCTAGTGATATCTCGGCTTGGAGATCATGTGTGTCCGCTAGCCGTTCTTTTACGTGTCGAATCTCTGGGGTATCTTCAGTCTTCGGCACCGCTATCGATTTCCCTTTACCCTGCCCTGTTGCCGCCGATGCTGCTGTTAACATTTCCAATTGTCGCGATAATAGTATGCGCCCAAAGTCCAGGATCTCATAGGCGTTTGCGAAATCATCATCTTCAGCGTCCGCTTCAGCGCCAGGTTCGCCGTCTGCATCGTCGCTGTCCTCGGAGTCGGTCCAGTTTTCATCGCCGGTCAGTTGGAAATACGGCTTGCTCCCAATACTGTCCTCTTTCGATCCCGACTCTAGATGGCCGTCGGCGCCATTTGCCTTGGATGTGCCCGCGCTCATCTCGGTCTCTTGCGCCTTGGGTTTCTTCGCAGACCTTTTATCAGGCTTCTCTTCAGAGGTCACCTTGCCTCCCAAAACGTCACTTTTAGCTACTGCGACCTTGAAAAGACACCGGCCGTATTGGTAAAGAAGGTCCGCGTTCTCAGGAGCCATTTCACCATTGAGCTCAGCCTGTAGTTCGGTCGCTTCTGAAAACAGGTCCGCCGCTGCGATGTAGTTCTTGAGGGAGTATTGGAGGTTTGCGGCCGCAGTGAGCTCTGCGAGCTTCGCTTTAGAGGGGGCTTCGACGGAGGTAGATTCGGAGGCCATCACGGTTGTAACGATGGTGAAGTCGATTGGGCGAGGACGGTCGAGAAGTAGAGTCGCAATAGGCAGCCCAGATGAATACCGCTGTTTGATGCCCGTGAAGATGCGCGTTGTTGAGAGAGATAGAGTTTTGGTGTTGAGAGTGGATAAAAGTCGCCTCGGCTGCGACGCGTGAAAGCGCGAAGTCGCGACCTATACCAATTTAATTTGTCCCGCATCAACACCAGAACTGGACATTGTTGTCTACGCACCCCAGTTGTTCAAGTAGACATGGCGAACACTATCAGACGGATAGAAAAACCAGCTCCAGTCCCAGATCCTACTCCAAATCCGATACCCTCCTCCTCTCCCGCATTTGGAACGCCCGTTCATCCCATACTGCCGCGTCGAACAGCTCCAATACCCGCACCGCCTGGATTGAAAGCCGCGCCACCGGCTCTCAAACCTACAATCCTTCCGATTCTGCTTCCTCCCGCGACTCTGCGCCCTCTTGCGTTCCGAACCTTCACCAAGAAGCATAATCTTACCCTCACATCATCAGCCCTACAAGCGCTTGCGGCATTCATCGGGAGACATTGCGGGTCAGGATGGCGGGAAGAAGGACTTGCAGAGCACGTACTCGAAGAGGTGGCAAAGAGCTGGAAGAAAGGAAGCGGGCAAGTCATTGTAGATGGAGAAGGGGGCTCGCTGAAATCTATTTTGAACGCCGTGGAGGGCTCCATGAGTGGAGGGAGGATTGTTCAAGGACGAACTTCTGCTTTAAGTCGGCAAGGTAGTCTTAACTTTGGACCAGAAGGCAGTGACCAAGAGATAGGAAATTCGAGGCCAGGGTTAGGAGATAGTCAGAATAGTTTTGGCATATCCACCCTGGAAGTAGAAGATCCTAAAGAGGAGGAGGATGCTCTTAAGGACCCTCGAGAATGGATAAAGATGATAGGGGCATTTGACCAGCCAAAGATGATCTACAACATCAACAAGAAGCACTTTGAAAAGTGAGTGCGAAGAAAGACCCTTGCTCAAGTATCATAGCTAAAGCATTCTAGGTGTAATACGAAACCTTCCCTCTTCCCACCCCCGTCACATAAAACCGAGCTCTTCCGTCAGCGTTATCACGTCGTTCACCAGCGCATCCTTCGCAATGAAACATTCCAAACACCCACCTTCTCCGCTTCTCGTTCATCGGCATTAGCACGTACCTCATCACTCTCAACATCACAGACCAACACCATCACACCCATCGCGAACCTCCTAGGCCGCAGCGGTAGCACCCATCTTCTTTTAGGCATGCTTACTATCTCACCAACAGGAACGCTCAGTCTCTCCGACCTCACGGGCACAATTGCTCTAGATCTCCAGCATGCACGTCCGATCCCTGAAGATGGCGTCTACTTCGCCCCGGGCATGATTGTTCTCGTCGACGGCACCTACGAGGAAGACTATAATAATCCCGCCGCAGGCTCTAGCTCTGCTCTCGGAAATACAGGCGGTGTAGGAGGCACCATCGGCGGAAAGTTCGTAGGCTTTTCTGTCGGTCATCCGCCTTGCGAACGACGCTCCACCACATTAGGAAGCACCGACCAAGACCCAAGCCATCAATCAAGTACTCTCACAGGTCCAGCCTTCGGTTGGACTGACTTCCTAGGCTTAGGTTCCGAGCGTGCAACCGGCGCGCGTATGTCCCGTCTCGCCTCGCGTCTGCTTCCTTCAACATCGAAACACACTATAGCGATAGCATCAGATCTCCACCTTGACGTTCCAAGCACCCTCTCCGCGCTCCGCACGCTCTTAAGCACCTACACACCCCATCCCACTGACCAAAACCCATCCTATCCTCTTGCCATAATCCTAATCGGCAACTTTTCCTCCCGCGCAACGTTGGCAGGCGTGCCTGGCGCCGGCTCCATCGAATACAAAGAGCACTTTGACGCCCTCGCTGCGGTATTAGCAGAGTTTCCAATGTTGATAGCTCGAACGAGCCTCGTTTTTGTCCCTGGCGACAACGACGCCTGGTCCTCCGCTTTCTCCGCCGGCTCTGCTGCGCCGCTACCTCGCAAGTCGGTCCCGGCGCTCTTCACGAATCGAATTAGGAGAGTTGTTGCGGAAGCAAATCGTGAGATCTGGGGAGCTGGAGGTGCAGCTAAGGCTGGAGGAGAAAAGGGAAAAGGAGACGGCAAGCGGAAAGAAGGAGAAGTGATCTGGACAACAAATCCCACGCGGTTGAGCTGGTTCGGTGTCAAGGGAGAAATGGTTCTCTTCAGAGACGACATCGTAAGCCGGCTTGGCCGCACGGCGATCAGATTCGGGAAACCTCAGCAGCAGGACGGTGATGAGGAAGGACCGATATCTTCACCTCCACCTCCGACTGTAAATGAAGAAGATACCCAGCCCATGGACCTCGACCTACCCTCCGCTAATCCCTCCTCTAACGTCGCCGAACAACTTGACCCAGACACTTTAACCGCTCGCGCACTAACGCGAACGCTTCTTTCGCAATCTCATCTTTCACCGTTCCCGCTATCCTTGCGCCCTCTGCACTGGGACTACGCGCACAGTCTGAACCTGTATCCCCTGCCTACGGCATTGGTGGTGGCGGACAGGGATGCGCCTCCTTTCGTGGTCAGGTATTGTGGTTGTACGGTTATGAATCCCGGGACTATTGATGAGACTGCTGGACGTGGGAGAGGAGCGAGCGGGAGGGCGAGGTGGGTTGAATTTGATGTTGGGACGGGACGGGGAGCTGTGAGGAGTGAAGGGTGAGCAAGTATTGATGATCTAGAAGTATGGGAATTAGGGAGCATTGGTGGTGTTTTCGACTGGTATTGGGCTTGTGACGACAATTGGGGCTTGGTGGATAATGTGACGGGCATCGAGATGTAGTTTCTTGAGCTCGCTTTAGCACTTACAGGGCGTTACCATGAACTACAGGAAGCTGGAGAAATAAAAAGATTACTGCATGCACAGATATATAAACGCGCTTTTGATTACCTTCCCAGGTTGCATAATTGGTGTTGGGTACAATACCCCTGTAGAACTGCTGGTGCGATACAGCACTGCACGAACGATATTTGAATTTTTACCCTCTCAACGGCTTCATGGGAATTAACAGTACATATAAAACATGACACTCCTCTTTCTAATATATGGGCCAATTTCACATTCATCATTATGAACACTACTACAATTGGCCGTCTTTTTGGTTGGTGCTAGCGCCTGCTCCGGATTGAACAGTTTTCGGAGCGCCTGCGACTTCACGCCTTTTTTTCTGGCGCATATAATTTTATATCTTCTATATCTATATTACACTGTACAATGTTCTGCCACAAGCAACCTAAACAACTTTTGTCCGTCACCCACGATTTTTACTTACCTTTCGTAAGTGGCCTTACGCTAGTTCTTGTTTCATTGTGTGGATATATTCGAACGGCCTGGGAGGCAATCGGTTATCGCAACGTCGTAAGGTAGGTAGGATTGAGGAACAAGGCAGCATTAGACAATGAACTGAGAGAGCCCCTCAAAATTTGCGTCCAAGCCTGGAAAGAAAATTGGAGAGGTTCACGGGGGCTGCAGTTGATGATGGCTGTGCATCAGCGGGTGGTCAAAGCGCTGGGCATGCTTCCAATCCTCCAAATCCTCCAATCCTCCTCTCCTCGGACAGGAGATCACTACTATCCAATCCTAATGTGCTTCTCTTCCTCATCCAGGCTCAGACCCCGGATATTATAGAATTAACTCTATTTCGTGATTTCGGCTAACGGTGTGGGGAACTTGCACGGGCTTCTGCTCACCTTCAAACAATTTTCGACCCTGCCTGGAGAGGACTCCGCCTTCAAGATCTCCGCTTCTACAGTGTAGTTGTGTTATTCATTAAGCTACCTAGCATAGCTGAGGTTACTATTGGGAATATGTTTCGCCGCTTAAACACAGCTATCATCTCTCGGTTATCTCACGAAATTTCCATGAGCGGAATTACAGACCTGAATCCCGGAGTATGAAAGTGCCAATTATGGTTACTAGTATTTATCTTTCCAATGTCAAGAATCTAGGTTGCTAGTATGGTTATCAATCCAGCATGATGGACGCCCCCAGCCCTAAACTCCAGACCCGCGCCTCATAGGGCTACCCGTCAGCACGATATTCAACCAACCAGGGAAGGGTGCTGTGGGCCGATAACAACCGAACTTAGATCTCACTCACATATTGCGAAACGCGGCCTGGCTAATCAGATCTGCGATGCCTGGCCTTGAAACAACACTTTTTGTTTGTTTTTAGAACACAGTCGTTGCAAGTGATTATGTCTCGGTGGATGTTTGTAGGAGCAGTCACTTCGAAGACGCTTTTTACAGCCCTGCGTGTAATATTCTGCGATGCAGCAAATGGCAGAATAGCACTTGAGCGCAGTACCAGATTAAGGCCTTCCGGCGTCATGTAGGACTGGCTCCTGGACAGCATGCTGTGATCACCGAGGTATCAATTTTAGAAGCCCAAGATTCCCATTCTCCACCACCTACTCATAAAATTTGTCATGAACACAGCTCCAAGCCTGCTTGAGCAGGTAAGCAGGTACGCAGGCAGGAGAGGCTGTATCCATGAATCAATCATACTATTTCAGGATATTCAAAGAGTAGTACTGATGAGGGCAACAATCTTGACGGAATGTATAAAGAGGCGTCTCTGGCCGACGGGATCATAAGCATCATCCACCAGCATCTCTTTAGCTTCTTCAGTTCAGTCTCATCTCAACTACTTCACCGCTCACCTTTCTATACCAAGTCTTACAAATCTTATCAACATCTGTCCTCTACACCACCCGCTCCATCAATATGAAGTACTTCCAAGCCGCAACCCTCCTCACTCTCCTCAGCACCTCCACTGCCATTCCCCTCAAACACACCATCCGTCAGACGACTCAACCATCCCAAGATCAAGTGCTAGCCTCAATTGAATCATGGCGCACAGACGTTATAACTGTCAACTCCTTCCTCAACATAGCGACAACCCTCGACGCTGGGGACCTTCAATCACACGCAATGATGACACTCGCGTTCGCGAAAGACGAGCCAGTCCAGCTTGGCATCCTCTCCAGCATCTCGGGTCTCGCCGACGATGCTTTGGGCGCCATCAACAATCTTCAGGAGGTCTTCGGAAATGTGCTCACAAGCCTGCAAAACATCATCGATAATCCGACCGACGCGAGCGCCGTGAGCACGCAGTTGGAGCAAATCAATAATGTGAGGTGCTGCAATGTCTTGCCGGATTTGGATATCTTGTGGCAGTCGGCGGCGGATGATGAGGGCATTGCGAATATGGTTGACACTAGTGTTCCGAGGGAGGATGCTTGTTCGACAACGGTTATCTGTTAGATGATAAGGAACGGGTTGCGTGAGTGATGAATTGTAGTGCCTTACTTATCTTTCCTACAACTATCGTTTGGGGCGTTTGGTATTTTCACTTTGTTTTAGGATGTGGGGGTCTTGTGTAGCATCTACATGGTGAAATGGGCGTCGCGCAATGCATAGTGTTCAGTTTTGCATCAAGCTTCCCAGTTCAGTAACATTGCGTCTAACGTTTCCGTTCTAACTCGTCTTTTAGACAGATTTACCTAGAATTTCATTAACTATATGCAGTAGTGGCATAAGATCTTCTTCCCCTTTGCGACATGGTGTGAGATATCTTCGTCTTTACTTGCACTATGTCGTGGTGCGTGACTGCTCCAAAGCGACAAGGTGTGCTTTGTGAGCATGCTCTGTCAGATTTCTTTTCGGAGCACCGCGACTTCCCTTCAAGTACCGAACCTCACGCCAACATTTCCTTCTCCCAGCATTTTGGAATGTCGTTCTTGACTCGCCATCCCACTACTCCAACTTCTCTGGATTTTGTGCTTGCATTTTTATTATACTAGCATCATGAATGAATCTGCGGCGATCCAATGGCTACCTTACGTAGATGTCGACTTTGGCCTCATTGTCAATGAATGCTGCTATAGCTCTAACATTCACATTTGCATTCGAGCAGTATTTCTTCTCCATCGTCCCAACTGTGCTTGTTCTGCTCGCCGCGCCATTGCGCCTGCGGCTTCTCAGCAAGGTCAAATTTCACTCCCTGACGGCTGTCGCTAGTCTCGACCTTCGCTGCAGTCTCCGCAGCAGTTACAATTATACTCTGTTCTAGCACTAAAAAGAATCGAATGAAGTGGGTAACTAAAATTCAGAAGCGAATTGGCACATTGGCGTACCTTTTTTGATCTAGTGGCCGGCCCCTCACGGAGTCCATCTCTGGGCATTACTTCGACAAACCTTGGCTTCATGAAAGGAATTAAGATCTCTGGGCTGACAGAAAATCTTGCTGACTGGATTCAAAAGCTCCGGCTGGAAGAAGTCCAATATGCGAGGCCTTCTGGTTTCTTAATGCGTATACGTCTACCTTAGGTAACAGGTAGTTCGATATCGGAAGCTCGACATGAACATTCTCCATTTCCGGCTTTGGACCCGAACTCTTGTTGCTATAGCCCTGAGGTGTGGGTGAGCCAACCTAGGCTAGGCTGAGTAAGTGAGTCTAAGGAGGTGAGCCGTTTGTTCTCCTCAGCTACGACTACCGCCGGCTAAAATTAGCAAAATTAAGTCAAGAGTTCTGGATCCCTGTTCGCAATAGCCATCCCAAACGACCGACTAAGCATCATACTTACCGAACTTTGGCAAATTCAACTTTAATGTATACGAACACATACTAATCTTTTAAGCATTTATTCAACTCCTCTCTGCCACAAGAAGTCGTACTTAATACACACAATGCTTCTCCGTAGTAGTAGTCAATCAACGATTCTGTATAGTTTCAAAGGGCTAGAGGACGACAAACACAAATCCTTAAAGGCGTTAACGTTTAGCACTTCTCATAAACATGTTACGTATCATACAGCGCCATTAGATGCAACGCCATCGGGTGCTTCTCCTAGGCAAGGTATTGTTCATGCAACACCGTGCAACAAGGCCGGTTGCATCGAGGGTTCCTGTCGGCTAGGTCGTTTCAGCTCTAGTAATAGGGTTAGGACCACTCTTCCCCGATGGTATATAGATAAGAGCTTCCTGCTCTTCAAATCGACAGAGTTCTCTTCTTCAATATTTTAGCACCTCCCTCAGCTGACAAGTCTACGACCATGAATCCCCTACATCTCCCTTCCCGCCGCATCTCAGGTATAGCACCGGCTACTGGATGCTGAGATGTCCCAACCAAATGTGTCTCTCCCTATGATGGACAGCCATCCGCAGCAACCGGCGGACCCCCTCTCCACCACAGCTCTCCGCCACAGACAATTCCCAAACCCAGTCAGCTACTCCCGCTCAGCCTCCCGTTCAGCCGCAGCTGCCTACACTTGGCAACGACCCGGCCGACCAGCCGCAGTCGCAGATCAATTCCAATAGCCTCGGTGTTCCCAGCGCGAACGCAAGGTCTCCACTCATCGTCAACGGCACCCCTACTACTGCGAGTGCAAACGCATGCCCTCCACCGACCGTCAATAGTTCTTCTGCAACTGTCAGCGCTAACGCAAGCTCTCCTCCCGCCGCCAACGGTGCTCCAGCTCCCGTTAACCAGACCAAACGCAAACGTTCACACGATGGCGTGGAAAGCATTGGAGATGCTACTGGTGCGAGGCCCCAACCACCTCCCCGGCCACATACGCCCCGTCTACCACGTACCGTCCGCAACGGTACTCCTGCCGGAAATGCTGTCCAACCCGACCCTTTCGAGTCTATAAGGCCAATTATCCCTTCTTTTATCAATGGTCTAGCAAATGGAGCCCCTTCCAGCGTCCAAGTGCCAAGAAATGGTAACGGCTCCAACGCCAATTCGAATGCTCGGCCCTTCGATGACTGGGTTGAAAATCTAGGAGATGACGGGAACGGCATCGATCCGCATAATCCACCAGAGTCTCCCGAGGTGGGTATGGACGTTAACTCGGACACAACACCAACTGGTTCTGGCAGCGGAGCTCAGCCCCCCAATCCTTCGACGAATCGGCTAGACAACGGCGGTGACGGCATGAATGCGGTCTCAAAGGCCAAACTCTTGCGCACCGGCTTTGCGAAGAATATATTGGACAATCGGGATCATTTCAACGATAACAAACTAGCCACCAGCCAGTCTACTCCCTCGTTCGGCAGGTCCATGGGAAGTGGTGGTACCAAGCCAAACGACGGGCCTTCGAATGGCAACCCCTTAGACTTCGAGGAGATTTTGACTCCGCTAATGGACATGTGAGCAGACGTACCGAACAAGTTGATCCTTCTAGTCATGGGGAACTTGAACGATGCCAGAGTTGGAGCTAGCGATGACTCAGTCACTGGATAGAGAAACGAAGGGGCGAGCGGGTGGTGGTATGCGGCGTGGATATTTGTGCCCTTTGAGAGAATCTTGTGCGGCGTTTTTTGGTGTTTTATTTCTGCATCCTTGTTCTCTTCTTGGTACTGTTCGTCTTGAGGGTGTTTTACTCTTCATGGTGTTTCAGGGCTGAGGAAGACTATAAGAAGGAAAGCGAGGAAAACAGAGGATACGCATGAGAAAAGCCTGAAGAATTGAAGGCCCCCAACGCATTTAAATATGGCGCGTTTGGACTTAGTCGAGAGTTGTTTAGAATAGAAAAAGAAATTATAATAGCAATACGCCTGGTCTCACTTAGTTTACTTTCGCTGAAGACCCAGGGGCGGGAGCTGAAGCGCGAGAACACTCGGAAGAGAGAAGACAACTAGATTGGAAAAGTCGTAGCAAGTCAGGCATTAACCGTGAACAGGATGCTTGATTCATGACCTTTGTGCTCAGGAGACATCTCAGTTCATATCATCATAGACTCAAAGTTCGCTCTGCAGCTGGATCTCTACCTATCCGCCCTCTGGCGCTCATAAAGCGTGCCAATTAACACAACTATGTCTTCTTAGGCTCAGCAGCCTTGATACCACTTAGCATAGCCTCAGGGTCTCTAATCCCTGCCGTTTGGCCCTCTTTACACCTCTTCAGCGTGAGCGCCGAAATAAGCGCTGCACCGACACCGCTTCCGTCCTCGGCGGGCAAAATCTCAATGGGATCTTTCTTGCCCTTTGGCCAGTCCAGGATCTCTCGGAGCGCTTGTGCGCCTCGCGCCTTGAAGTGCGGGTATTTGTTGAAGACGGAGCCGTCGGCGCCCACGTGGCACGAGCTAATGCCCTTCTTTTTGCAGATGGCAGCGACGCCGCAAGCTGAGAGGCGAGCAGCGCGCGTGCCGATGAGCTCGGCGAGTCGACGGCACAGCTCGAGTTCGGGTTTGGAGGTTGTGATGGAGAGTTTGTTTGCGAAGAGGTCTTGGGTTTCGGACAAGTTCTCGAACGGGTCCCTACGTGTTATCAGCTTTTCTATGCTAACATAAATGGTTCCGGAAGCTATAGTCTGAGATGAATGACTTACTCTTCAATTTGTGCTAGGAACGAAGCGTCGAGGCTGTAAGCTTTCTTGAGCTTGCCGATGTCTTGGCCGTCGAAGATCTTTACATCTGGATTTCCGTGGAGATCAACGAGGACGAGACGGAATATTTCACCAAGGTAAAGACCAGCAATCATCTTCTCAAAGGATTGCTGACCTGGTCGTGGAGACTCTTTGTCGATGATGATATCGTAAGGGGTACGAGGTAGGACCTTGTGTTCGTTATCGAATGCGCCCCATTCGCAGTTAATTGCCATGGGAAGGTTTGGATCCAGCTTCATGTGGGCGAGCTTCGGAATTGAGCCGCAGTCTTCCATATAGGCCGCATTGCACCCAGTTCCAAAAATGCAACCAATTTTGATGTCGGTATCAGTGTATGCTGAGGCAATCAAGGTTCCGGTGGTGTCGTTGACGAGAGCAGTAAGTTTAATGGGGACTCCCTGGCAAACAGTCAGAATCACGACCATATCATTGCTGTTAGTTTGTGCGTACTCTCTCCGCCAATGCTGCCTCGAACGGAGGCACTACGTCCTTGCCCTCTACACCCTCGATATCGAATCCCTTAGTCCATCGCTGCAATACACCATGGTCAATGTACTCTTGCGTTGCAGGATATGAGAAAGTGAAACCAAGAGGAAGTTGATCCAATTCTTCGCCTTCATGGTGGTATTCGATGAATTGCTGCAAGCAATCCGCGACGTAGTCCCACAACTCATCGGCTGTACCCGTCTTCAGTTCCTCGGGCATGCGGTATTTGGATTGTATGATATCGAATTCGCCCTTCTCTTCTGGTAGGTTGATCTCGCAAACTCGAAGGTTGGTACCGCCCATGTCAAGGGCAAGGAAGGTGCCAGTTTCATAGCCGTCGGGGAATCCCATGCACCATGTTGGGTTCATAGGCTTCAGACTATCAGCGACCGATCGAGGCTGGCAACTTGAAAAGAGGGCTTACAATGGAACCGCCCTCGACCGTAAGACCTAAATTATGGTCAACAACGTTGGAAGGATTTGGATGTCATAGATGACTTACCTTTGGTCAATTCTGACACAAAGTGGTCTGTTATCTGTTTGAGTTTCTCCTGAGGGACGGTGAAAAGCTCCTCAAGCCGATTGATTTGGTCCAGGAGATCCTTTGGCACATCGGCCATGGAACCTAGACCGATCAGTCCCATCGTTTCCGTTGCCAATCACATTGTAGCCTACCTCTTCGCGAAGGCGGCTTTCTAGGACCTAGCCCAACCATCCTGCAAGCTATTTGTTGGGTTTACAGGAGAAAAAGAGGTAACTGTGCAAAGTTTGCGGGGCGGTGCTCGAGGGCGAAGGGTCAATTAAATAGTACAGGTCGAATAAATAGTAAGGGTCGGGTTAGGAAGCTTTTCGTCAGATGGTTGGGATTGTCTGGGAGACTATGACACCAATGAAACGGGCCGTTAGTTGAGGTAAAGAATAGGAAGTATCAAGATTCTCGGTCCCGTGGTATGGTACGAGAGGAAGGAAAAAAGCAATCGAGGTCAGGTGTGAGGTCGAAGTTTGATGCTATTGCCGAAGTTCCTACGGGGTAGATTGCTTTTGCAGAACGAGGATGGTATGAAGTGGCAGAAGGCCAAGGGCTGACCAAGCCCATGTGCTAATGCTGAACAACGGACAGCCCCACCATGCGGCCGCCGAAAAAGCACTGCGGGGATGGACTGACAACTGATGATGATGGGACAGGCAATTGAGGGTTCTGGAAGGCTGGGGGTTGAAAGAAGAATACAACACTCACCAATTGATCACACAGTGGCTATGAGCGAGGAGGGAGTTGGAGATAGAGAAATGTTGTTGATCTCCAGCGAGAGCGCTGGACCCAAACCTGGAGGTCGGAGGGTTATCGGTCTTGGCATGGGATGACAAAGGAGCGATGCAGGCACGGCTGGGGCTATCTGTGACTGTGGTCCGCGCATCAAAGCAAGAATTACTTCCCAGACTTAAATAACTACAACCTAAATAAAATAAATTAAATAAGTTCATAGATATTATAATAAACGCCTAGAAATAGGCTGCCTAAGTTGAAAAAAATAAAATATAAGTCTTTGTAACGGAGTTGTTAATAATAGTCCAGTTTGACTGCCCACCGCAATCACAGATGTCACCTGCAATGCAGGAAATAATCAGTTCGGAAGAGGAAAAACTATTGATACGGTTACTCCATCATCGCTTACTTTACTGACCAATTGCATTCCTCTTCTCTGCTTCCCTTCACCATCACACCCATAATCCTTTCCTTCTGCGTTCATTTGCTGATCCAATGCCATGATCCATTTTTGTAAATTGAAGCCTCGGCATGATGGATGATGAATGATGGATGATAGAGACAGCGACATCGGTGCGGGTGGATCATCTTTCCTTCCGCATAGCCACGTGTTTGTGGCCTGGCAATCAAAATAAGGCTGTCATTTTTGAGACATCGAGGCAAGTCTTCAGTGACCTTGGAACAACGTCTTCATGAGGCTGTACAGGTGCCTACCACGCAGGTACCCATCATGAGATGCGGCTATGAAACAATTTTGTCACTTCCCCTTGAGAACTCTGCCTCGACGCCCTCAAGTCAATGTCGGTCAGGTGGGAGTGGCTTCGAACCGCCGGGTTAAACAAAATTGCCAGATGAGGTACGATGGTCAGATGTACTCGACTGCCTGTTCACTGAACGCATAATGTAGCGAGGCTGCGCAGAAACAGCAAATTCTGCGGAGGCCAGTTGCTACGGTATCGAGGTCCAGTGAGTGAAGGCTTTAATCATCTGCACCCATCTTGAGTCACACTTGTCGCGATTTCCGGAAGGCCGGACACAATACTTCATCATTCAAGTCTCCCTCAATAAAGTTTTGAAACACCTCGGCATCCTCGTCCGCCCGTCTTCTATATCAGCAGCAGCCTTCTCTCCACTACTCACCTCCTCCATCTCACTTGTTTCCTTGCCAACGACGGCTCAATAATCAGCCTCAACGAACGTTCAACAAACGCTCAACCTCGCCTCCTACATGAAGAAAATAAAGCTCCCACCATGGCTTGGCGAACCACGGAACACACATCCGCTTCCCATAAATACTCTCGAAGAGTTCATTCGGCCGAATACAGCTAATACTCCTTGGCCATATATGGAACAAAACGAGCCGTTCGACCACGACCTGCCGTCTAAGATTATCAAATCAATGTTGTCACAAAAAGATCTTGTCCATCTCCGAGAAATGTCGAAGACATTCTATGATTGGGTCGGTCACTCTGCCCAGGAACGGGCCAGGGTGTTCAAGACACTATATGTCACCAGCATACTCAAGAAAGGAAAACGTGAAGCACGCCTGGCAACCCTGCATAGCATCGGAAGCTTCTGTGAGCACTTGGTCATTGTACTCAAGCATGGGACCAAGGAACCCGGGATATTGTTCGAGGAGCTGCCTGAGGAGGAAGTCAAAGCGAATTCGAAGGATGACGATTCGAAAGAACAGGGCACAGTACCCGGAGAAGCCAACATACACTCTGGGCCTTTGCCAGCTCTCAGCGTTCGTCGAGAGCGGTCCTCGACCGTTATTGCACCTGCTGCTGTCAAGACTGCCCTGAGAGAAGCGAAGCTTGGCACCTCTGCCCCATCAAAGTTGATTTGGGAGGGGCCGAGGTCCGATTGGGATGCCATCTTCAAGGAGATTCGTAACATTCACACCATCACCCTGTCGGTAAGGGGAGAGCGACCAAACGATCATCTCACCCATTTCGAGGCCGCTATTCTTTCTGTCCGTCACGCAATCGAGAAGGCTAAACTTCTTTCGTTCCACGAAGTGCGCCTGGCTCCATTCCATCCTCTGGGTCTTACGTTCTGTCGTTGGGAAGGTTCTGCTCTCATCAACACGCCTCAATTCATCTTTGGCTGGATTTGGTCGCGCATAACTGTCTTGGAGGTTCAAGTGAGGTACCCGTACGATGGATCCATGCCATCTACAGAACGTAACTTCGACAAGATCGTGCACTTATGGCTCGCAAGCTTTGCATCTCGCTTGCGAGTGCTTAAGTTCAATTGGATTGACAGTACCGATACTGCAGGCAAGAGCAATGCTCCCAACCCTCTTCTCATCGACCGGAAGTATATGCGGAAAGAGTTCAGTTCGAAGCCAATCGAGTGGGCTCATCTCGAAGAGTTTTGGCTCGCCGGGATGGGAACTAACCTTGGACGTCTTGGTGATGACGTTGTCGATCTAATCAGCAAGAGAGCTCTGCATTTGCAGAAGTTCAACGTCCTTCACGACCCGACCCGTTGCGACGACGCCGATATACGCAAGGACAATATTGACACTGGCGAGGCCGATGCTGACTTTCATATGGACAATATCAAAACGATCCACGGTTATGCTGGCATGCGCAAAGACAGCCTTGACACTCGTACAGCCGATGCCAACTTTCACTTGGACAACATCAACACAATCCACGGCTATGCTGGCATGAACAAAGACGACGCTAAAAATATGATCGACTTTGAGGATGCTCGCATCTGGAAGACCTTGATCCCGCGTTCAAGCAAGGTAACGCGATTCGTGACAACTTTCTCACCGAACACCAAACAAAAGGACGTCCGCCTTGTGTTGTCGAGCTCCTTCGATACTGAGCCTGACGATAACATCTCTGAGCCTTCGCCAAGCATCCCGATCACGAGCCCACACAAGGGAGTTTCGTTTGGACAGGAAGAAGAACTCGAGAGAATCCTGAAGGCTGAGCGCTTTAGGACCGACGAGAAAGACATCAAAAAGTACGACGAGGAGCATGGTCCCGAACCCGACGACGAGGTGGGAGTGTTCATGATGGACGACTAGTAGGAGGATGACAGGTGGGTACAACAGGTAGGCCGGGAGTTCACCGAACATGCGGCGCATCCATCCAGACAAAAAAGTGTTTTGGGGCGTTGCAATCTAACACATGTTGGCGTTGCAGTATGGCGTAGGTCTTGTTTGCACTGTTCATCAATCTTGCTGTGGAATCATTACTGACGGGTACGAAATTGGTTGGACTGGGATCGATGGCTATCTTTGAATATTGCCATGCCGGATGAATGCTATTTGGCCTTGGGTTGAAGGCTATCATGTGTACCATAGCTTGGTACTTTCTTCCCTCTCTCGATATGAATTGAATAACCTAAAGATGCGTTCTGGGTCAAAAGTCTAAGATACTTGCTAGAACCGTGACAACCCAGGACCAAGGGAGAGTGTACCTGATCTATATATCAATAGGACACGCGTACGCCACATCGTGGCGCGTAGAAGAGCCCTCAAGATGCCGAACCGAGCCGATGGTAGATAGTTAAGCGAGCAGCGGCTGTATCAGCAAGAAGTTCGACCTCGCTCTTCCGTGCTTTTGTGCTTTTCGCAATCCGCAGTGTTTCTGAAAACCTATGTGGCTGAAATGGTTGCATTTGGTTGGACATGGGGAGTTGGTCTATGAGTGGTCCTGTGCTCCATAGGGCTGAACTCCAAACACGATTTAAGAGTCGTAACGAATCTATATAACGGGAGCTGTCCTTCATGCCTCTCAGGGAATTTGCACACCAATAGACCTCGACTACCTTTCGATGTCTCTTCGAGATCTCAACATCTACCACAGCACGATGGAACACGATAGAGCAACTCCCTAGATATCCATGTCATCTCCGGCTCCCCTCACGGACATCGTCGGCGCTGAACCCCAATCCGACACACTGATTTACGAGAGCTGGACCCCAACCCGACGCCGCTGATTAAGAGAAAACTTTACCGGTGTTACTCCCAAAAGCTAATACATATAGCCGCATACCTCGTTATTATGGTTTCTTTAGTATCCAACTCATCCTTCAAGACCTTTACAAGCCCAACCGTTCTATCCAGATTACTGCAAGAATGGCAGCTCCAGGCAACCAGTTTTTCATCCAGAGCAACATAAAGAAGACAGCTGTTCACCATGAATCCTTCAAGCAGCTATGGGAGACAAAGTGGAAGATGCCGGTATGTACAATCCAGAAGAATCATAGACTGGTCACTAACGGGCTTACTCCAACAGGCTGAGATGGGTGTATACCCTTTCATGTTTGGTGCAGCCAAAGACTTCCAGCCCATCGTCGACGAGCTAGTAAAAGTACATCAGAATCCATACCCAAGCAGCCTCACTAGCCCGAATTAAAACTGACATCTGTCAAAGCAAGATTTCCGGGAACCATACGATTGGGATACATACGCGCAGATGTATTTCCCTAAAGCTGAAGAGCTCACAAAGATCGCGGAAGAGGCTGAGAAGGCTGGTGAGATAGAGAAAGCGTCGGAATACTACCTGTACGGACTATACTGTGAACAATACGGAGAGCAATTAAATTGATGGATTGGCCCTAGACGGGCATCTGCCGTATATCGCATCTCGCGATTCCCAGCTCCCAGGTCGGAGAAGCAAAAATACGCTTGGAAAGTTGGGAAAGAGGTGTGTATAAAGGGTCTAAGGTACATACAATCCTCCGCTGAGAGCCGCAAGATGTCGAGACTAAGCTAGTCGTATAACAGCATGCGGGAGCATCCCGTCCACGAGGTCATGGTTCCCCATAAGCATGGAATCGAAGGCGAAGGTAGCCACATTCCAATATACCACCTCCTCCCTGAAGATGCTTCCAAATCTAAGCCCACACCTGTGGTCATAATCTTCACTGGATTAGACGGCTACCGAACAGAGCTAGCGGTATGGATGGAAGGTTGGCGCCAAAAAGGAGTGGGAACAATCGTTCTTGAGATTCCTGGAACTGGTGATTCGCCAGCCCTTCCAAACGATCCAACCAGCCCGGACAGGCAGCACTCGAGCTTGCTGGATTGGATTGACACTCAGGAGCGAATTGACAACCAAAAACTGTGTGTATGGGCATTCTCGACTGGCGGGTATTACGCCATAAGGCTGGCACATACGCATCCGGATAGGCTTGCGGGCGTCGTGGCTCTCGGTGGTGGCACACATTATATGTTCGATCCTGTATGGTTAAGCGAAGTTAATCATCTAGAATACCCGTTCGAGTAAGTCTAGAGTGAACCTTTCTATATTTCAGAAACTAATGCTAAAGATGGATAAAGCCTCGCAAACACTCTTGCCTACAAATTTGGCTATGGAAACGACATTGAAAAGTTCAAGAAGGAAGCTTCAGACAAGTTCTCGCTCTTGAAAGACGGCACTCTTGACAAGCCAAAATGCGCAAGGCTATTACTGGTGAACGTATGTATCATATCCTTCTATTCAGAAAGCTGTCGTCTGACTTTCTTTCCAGGGAACTGAAGACGAAATTTTCCCCATTGACGATTACTACCTTGCTCTTTGTCATGGAGCGCCAAAGGAAGCTCGGTAAATGCTCGAAATCATGTCAACCGTGTTTGGAGAGGTGATCTTAAAGCTAATTTCTGAAACACAGCTTTGTCCAAAACACCAAACATATGGGTGAACCCGAATCATTCTTCATCATCCTAAAGTGGATTTACGCCCTATTCGGTATTCAAGCGAACCCCGTGTCGCAAATGCAAACAATGCCTTTCAGGCCGAAGTATTGATTAGCTCGGGACAAAGGCGTGAATGTTGTGTTATAGTTGGACTTAAGCGGAGATATGGAATGAAGAGCTTTTGGTCCTTAGTCATGGTACTTGCAGCAATAGACAGGGATGATGGAGCGTTATCATAGTTGCGAACAGGAAAGCTGAGATTCGAAACATGCTTGCGTGATCGATCTAAGCAATTCATTCTTAATTAAGCTGAAGGGCTCCATTTCACCAATCAGGTTAATATTTATATTTAATGATTGCATGCTTGGCAAAATTAAATGGATCTTGGTGATATGCTTTGGGCCGCAGTATTCTTATATAAATAGCTTCGTTACATACGCGTAACCCTAATTGAGATTAGCACTTGTCCTAAACAGTTAGTGTAGTAGCTTGTTAAAAAAGCGTACGACAACCTAACTAATAATCATCTTAAATAGAAAAACCGTATAAGTGTATCTCGGCCTACTTATTACTCTACTAAGCTGTAATTAATACTTTTACTACTTTCTTACTTATAGCTATTACTTATTAGCTATAGCTAATATATTACCGGTTAAGATATTAAACTTTACCTTACTTTATTCCTTTTTTTATATATATAAACTTCTTAGTATTTTTATTGCCTTTTTTTATATTATCGGCCGTTTATATTAATATAGCTAGTATTTATATTAGGTTCTTTTGTACTATATGTAAAGTAGCTATTAGGCCTTAGAAAAGTAGTAGTAGTCCCTACGTTAGTATATTATTAGGCTAGGCATAGTAAGGAGCTTAATTGTAGGTAATAGAGTTATATTAATAGATATAGAGATAAGACAAATTTTTAAGAAACTTAAGGGTTTAGGGTTTTTAAAAATATAGCTATAGCCCTAGCGTTAGGAAAAAATTTACCGGCATTTTTGTAGCATTTAGCAGCATATTGCGGCTAAATGCGCAATCGGCGTACCGCGCAATGTAGCCTATGGTGTCGACTAAGAAGCGGCAAACTGCCGCATTTAATAACGTAGTGCAGCACTTATAGCCTATTGCGCATTTATAGCCTATTGCGCATTTATAGTTATTTAGCTAAGTAGTGCTATTTATTAGCTTATTAGGCTTAATACATAATAACGTATAATACATAATTAGTATACTTTATTCTATATAGTTAATCGGCCGTAAGGCCTATAGCTACTATCTAAGAAAAATCTATTAAGAGAAAAAACACGCCCTAAAATATAAGGTATATCTCTTTTACTTCCACTTAGAAAACTTATTACTATTCTATACTTATAACCGGCTCTCTAGCTAGCTACCGTAGCGGTATAGAAATGTCCCCTATCT
>KV745374.1:0-20908 GCA_001692735.1 Lepidopterella palustris CBS 459.81
TATCCGCGTGCACCTTCTTCTAGAATCCAATCAACAATAAACTCCTCTTATAGAGGAGTTAATCGCTGCTATTATTAATGGCCGACGCGTGCAGCACTGCTACCAGTAAGTCGCAACGCGAGTGTTGAACGAGGTATATTATACTTGGCAGCAGCCTTCCGCTATAACGTAAAAACACCAGATTCAAGATCTATAATAGTAAGTCGAATCAAATCTTCGCGATTAGACATATTGACAAAGTGGTTGTGTTGAAAACTAGCAGTGTATGTGCAGAGTGTAGATTTGAAGGGTGGCCAGGAACTAGGGTGGCCAGAAACCAGGGGGCCGAGCTTAAGTCTTAGAGCAAGGGCTTAAACAAGTTATGAAATTTATCTCCATTTTTTGCGGCAAGTTACCGCTTGACTTGCCCTGTTTTCCTGATCGATTCAGGCTTAATATTCGATGTCCATAATGGATGAGGCAAACTCGATGAGGTCCTCCACGCTCTATTAGGTACAAAATAAACTACACTCTCTCGATTCACCCGAGAGTAGCCCAGTAAGTTTCCACTTCTCTTATTAATCTTTTCTTACTATAACTTTCTAGATGTAGTGTTAACACCCTTGTTAGATAGATCAAAATTCCTCGACGTGCTCCACGCTGTATTAGGCCTTCTGATTTACACCCAAATAGCTCGGCAGGTTCCCCCATACAAAATATCATTAAACTGGACGAACCTTGGATGTTCTTTAAAGTCGTTGTGAGATAATGGCCGATTTTCGCTCGTCCCAACGGGTTATTACAATACACAATGTCTAATACACGATGTTCAATACCTTAAAGTCCATCCAACTCTATGGTAAGTCGCCCATTCCACCTCTTTCAAATACCTGGTAAAAATATCCCTCTATTCTTTTCTTTCCAAAGCGGCCCCTATCTGAGGCTCTTGCAATCCTCAAACCGCCTCATCACTGTTGGCTTTCTTCTCCGCCTGCGGCAGTCCTTGCGGTGGCCCACCTCCCCTCTTCACCCCCTTAACACTCCTCCATTCCATTCCCGCCGCCCCAATCAAACTCGCACAAGCCATCGAAATCCCAATATAAAACGCCCCCCTAATAGCTTGATTATACGCCTTCAGCACCGTCGGCAACAACGCCGGCTGCACGACATTCCTCAAATATGTCGCGCCACTGTTCACAATTGTCGCCGCATCCAGCTTCGCAATATGCGAGAGGTTTTGAATAAGACGGCTCGCAAACACATTCTGCGCGACACTCACAAACACCGCACCACCGAGGTTCTGGCTGAAGAACATGAGTGAGATTCCGGTTGGCGCGTCTTTCCGCTCGAGCACGACTTGCGCGGACATGCCGGGTTGTTGCATACCGATGCCTATCCCGATGCCGAAGAGGACTTGATACCCGATCCATTTCGCATGGCCAGTATCAACCTGCCACGTCGACACCAGTCCAGCTCCAATAGCCATGAGGGCAGACGAAGTAAGCATGAAAGGAGTATAATACCCAATCTTCTGCACGACGCCGCCGGCGAAGATACTACCCACGACGAGTGCGAGGATGGACGGGATGCTGTCGATGCCGGATTGGACGGCGCTGACGCCCTTGATGGCTTGAAACCAGAGCGGTATGTAGTACACCAGCACCATCATAGCGGAGCTGGAGCAGAAAGTGAAGATTAAGGCGAAGGTAATGCTGCGCTGTTTGACGATGCGGAGGGGGATGGTCGCGGTGTCTTGTTTCCAGGCTTGGATCGCGATGAATATCGCGAAGAGCACAGCGAAAACAATGAGGAGGACGATGATGCGGGCGTTGGACCAGGCATAGGTGCTGCCACCCCATTGGAGTGCAAGCAGGAGGCTGACAATGGCTGGGAGGAAGAAGAGTGTGCCCAGGGGGTCGAGTTTGGATAGTTGCTGCTTTAGTGACGGGGTGGGTTCGGTCTGCTCTGGCAAATGGAGGATGAAAAAGAGTATGAGCACTGAGACAGTGCCGATGGGCAAGTTGATGTAGAAACACCATCTCCAGCTCATATTTTGCGTAAACACACCTCCTAAAAGCGGTCCAATCACGCTCGCGACCCCGAACACGGCGCCGATCAGGCCTTGGAAGATCGGCCGCTTCTCCAGCGGCACCGTATGCATTACGATAACGATCGTGCCGGATGAGACGCCGGCGGATCCGGCACCGGCGATGGCGCGCCCGAGGATGAAGACGATTGAGGTGGGTGCAGCGCCGCAGATAGCGGAGCCGACCTCGAAGAGGAAGATGCAGCTCAAGAAGACGGTTTTGGGAGAGTAGAAGGTGTAGATGCGGCCGAAGATGAGTTGGAAGCAGCAGAGTGTTAGCATGTAGGAGGATCCATACCAGCCGATGTCGCCTAGAGAGTGGAATTGATCCGTTATTCGGGGTATGGCGGTTGCGATTATAGTTTTGTCCCGGGAGGGGTGTTAGTGGCGTTACTGAATGAAGATATGTATGGGATGAGAGGGGAGGGAGGTACTTACGAGGGCGACGAGGAACATCGATAAATATAGTGCTAGCATTACTAGTGTTAGCTTTGCAGTGCTGGGGTACACTGTAGTGTTTGCTGGAGGCCCTGACGGTATCTCTGGGTGGGTTTCATCATTGGGCGAATGGTTGGAGTGAGCAGCGCTCGCGACGGAGAGCTTGTCTGGCATTTTATTTTTCTCCAAGTCGGGAGGAAAGGGGCTTTGACCCATCGAAGGGGCTGAAGACTTGATGCGCAAAGAAAGATTTGAAAGAAGGTTGAGAAAAAAGGTATTGAATGCAATAGGTGATGCCGTGGTGAAAGTAATACGAAGAGATGATTCTATTTACAATTGCGATCGTAAAGGAATGATGAAGACCCGAGCTTGCACCTTTATGAGGAGATGAACCTTCTCCCTACACCTATCTCCCCGAAATATTGATGGTGTCAGGATTGGTCGGGTGCGAGCAATTGTCTTGGCACCTGTTAAGAGTCCGAGGTGCCGAGACGCTGGCCAATTAGGAGTCGAGGATCGAACTTTTGAGGATATACTTCGAAATTTGGACCACGTAATCTTGTCGAGGGAGTGCAGACCTTTTTATTTGCGTTTAGTACGGTTGATCCTGTTTGAGAGAATGCTGGGTCTGTTTTAAGGCTGGTGGGATGCGGTGGTGGGCCCATGCACTGGCTCGGGAAATGCAACCGCGGAGGCGGGCTGGGAAAGAATGCGTTTCTCCTATTCGATTTGTTTGAATCTAAAAACGGCTTTTACATGGTCGTGCACAGTTGAACAATTAACTACCTTAAACTGGCAACAAAACAGACGTAGAACGCTGCAGCCAAAAAACCCCAGGAAGTCATGTTGCCATCATGACCACATCACCATTCTCCCAATCCAGGAACAAATCTGGCACTATCCCCTTCTAGAAAACTCTCTGCCTCTGCTTCTCCTCTACCCAGCCACCCCTCCCTACAATATCTTCGTAGGCCGGCGCCGCATCCTCATACGCTGGTGGCTTCTCCTCCTCCCACCCCGCTCGTGCCTTTAGTGAACTGACGCTCTCCCTCCTCTGCCTTTCTTCCGCGACTTCGGCCACATTCGAGCTCCCCGCAACCGTGGCATCCTGGATAGCGCCTCGTCGCGCTTTTTCGTAGCTCAGTTCTCCGTTGCATGCTTTGATCGCTTTTTGCTGCTTGCGCTCGGCGCGCTTGTTGTGGATTTTGCCGGCACCGACAGCGATGCCGGCAATGAGGAGGGAGGCCATTTGAGAGTGGCGTTGGGTGTGGCGGCGGTTGCAGCAGTTGTTGCGTCTGTGGCACATCTTGGGATGGCGGTGGGTTGGTTTGGGGGTGTGGTTTGGCGAGGCGGAGATTGTTGAAGCCTATATTGGTTTGAGAGGCTAAAGAGGGAATTGATTGGAGATTGATTTGGTTCTGAGACGCTGGTGGCGATTCTATTTGATGTGATTGAAGATTGAAGCGGAGTGTTGGGAATACTGGTGAGAATAGAGAAATGTGATGCTTGCGTTTATATATTTCCAGCTGGTGTCGTGAGGACTGAAGTTAACGTGCGTAAGTTTAAACTCCCTATCTGTGGGTTCTTTGAATGTTGATCCGTGCGAAAGTGTTGCTCTCATTCGCTTTGGCGCTTCGGCCGAAGAGACCAACGATGTACGACGCCTCAGCCTCGAATCGCGAAGGCCAGCCAATCATATCGCACTGGATTTGCGTTAATCAACACAGCCTCACCACGATGGCGAAGGGTGCTTCGGCCGTATAATACACTCAAATTTTACATTCACGACTGTTATTAGAAACCTAGACGTGTTATGGCGAAATATTTGTTGATGCTCGCCTGTTAAGACGAGTGCGCCTGCAGTACGCGCAATTTTTGTTCAGAATAATCAGCGAATTACCTCGGGATCTGTGGGTGAGCAGTTCGTTGATCAAGGAATTCTTGCTCCGAATGTATCACCGAATGGTATTTGAAGACGAATTTCGGATGGTCTGCATCAGCCTTGAACTGGTTATAACTGAAGGCAGTATGTTCTGTTCTAGGGCTATCCTCGCGCCAGACCGTGTATACAACATCTGACGAAGTTAGACAGCAAAGCTGTTTCAATTGAAAAGTTTGATGGGACAGCCACCTAGGAATATATCGTGATGAGCTTGGATAGACTAAAGGCAAGACAGCTCTACGTGATCAATCGAATACAGGGCTGCGCGAATGTGTTTCCAAGAACGGTGGCTTGGTTGCTTCTCTACTGCGTCAAATTGCTTGAGCAGAGAGGCTGGATAGGCCCAGGAAGAATTGCGAAGTTGCTTCCAAGGGTTCCTGGTTCTTTTCTGGATTTTCATGCGGCATTTCGAGCGCTTCAAGGTCGCGCCCGAGTTATCTGCAGGACATTTTGATTAGGCAAAACTTTATCAGACAACTCACTCGAAGCTGTGACCCTCAAAGAACCTTCCTAGACGAACCCGAGATGGTCTCGCTCCTATTTCAGTTAATTATCCTTTCCGTTCGTCGCTTCGGTCCGAAATCGTACTGTAGAGTAGAGAATGCCACCCATGATCTAGACTTCAGCACTCTTGGCACCTCTTCGATGGCAGAGCTGATGAAAACGACCGGTTCGGTGGCTGAAAACTGTAACACAGGAATGAAACGACAGAGCTCAACTCGTTCGACCATGACAACACCAGAAACCGGGATCGGGCCTCGCCTTTGTTGTCGTCTTTACATTCAGCTTTGAGTGGTAATTGGCCGGCTGAGATGTCAGGCTTTTCGCGCATAGAGTTTTGAGTACAAAATTGGGAGTCAGGAAGAGAGAGGGTTTGCGATGCGAATTCCGCGAACAGCCGACGAGCGGCTGATTAGCGGCCCGAAGATCGTCAACAAGGTTTATCTACTAGTTTAACTGTTGTCGATTCTGACCCCTTTCCATTCACCTCCACATCGTGTCTTCCGTATATTGCCCTAGAAGCCTCTGGGAGCAGAGAAGAGCTATAATATGATGGAAGTATTAATATACAGATGAGCAAACTGCTACCCAGACTCTATTGTAAGTCTGCGAGAGAAGTTATTATCAACAGGAAGCTTTTCTGACCATTGGAGGGAAGATGAGATGAAAAGATCTGCAAGGCTTCACTCACCTGAGGCCTGTATCTTCAAATGTTACTCCGCATTATTCCGCCTTGTATACACGGGAGAAACCGCAAAACGTGGCTTACCTGACTTCCGGCATCTCTGTCCATGTCATTGGGGATGCATTGCAAGAACATTCACGGTATTTCATGTTGTGTGACGACCATTAGCAATTAAGAGCCCATGGAGGTGTTGTATGATTGGAAGCCCGGGGTGGTCTGTAATGTTGGCCGCATTGAGAGTGGGCTCATCCCAGCTGTCCCAAATCGGCGGTGAAAACCTTCAACGCCTTTATCGCGGTCTTCACCAAACCTTTCACACCGTTTCATCTTCATCACGATGCTGGTCATGAGGAGTCCTTTCCCTTTCACTATTTTCGCCGCGTGCGGCCGTCGCGCGGCCGCTTCGGGAATGATATCGGCAGCAATATAAATGCTCGGTCGCGGTTCCTCATTCCTTCCTCCCTTCATCTTCCCAAGCCAGCCACCCCGCATACCACAACACCCTCACAATTGTTCAATCATGGGGAAATCTTGGGCTCCGTCCTCCAATCGTAACACTGGAGAGGTCTCTCGCGTTGAAGCTCCCGTCACTCTTCGAGGCTATCTTCTCTGTGCCTTCGCTGCCTTTGGTGGCATCCTCTTCGGCTATGATTCTGGATATATCAGTGGTGTGCTTGCCATGAACTACTTCAAGATGCAATTCGGGAGTTAGTCTTTCTCATATTGAAACGCCCGCATTGATACGAAGCTGACTGTCCTTTAGGTCCCAACTCTACTGACGACAATGCTTATAACGGGTATATCTACGCCACATGGCAGAAGTCCCTGATAACCTCTATCCTATCTTGCGGTACCTTCTTCGGTGCTCTCTTTGCTGGATCTCTCGCCGATTGGATTGGTCGTCGGTCTACAATTATTGCAGGATGTGGTGTCTTCTCCGTCGGTGTCGCCCTGCAGGTCGCGTCTACCTCTGTCGGACTACTTGTGCCTGGTAGATTGATTGCTGGTATTGGCGTTGGCTTTGTATCTGCCATAATTATCCTATATATGTCTGAAGTCGCACCGAAGGCTGTCCGTGGTGCCATTGTCTCTGGTTACCAGTTCTCGATCACGATTGGCCTGCTTCTCGCATCTTGTGTCGACCAAGGTACACACGGCCGCATGGATAGTGGCTCGTATCGCATTCCGATGTCGATTCAGTGGGTCCGTATTACTGATAAGCTTGTCCGAGGCGCACTGAGCTGACATATAATTTTCAGGTTTGGGCCTTGATCCTTGGCACCGGTCTCTTCCTTCTGCCAGAATCTCCTCGCTACTGGGTTAAAGAAGACCGCTACGACAAAGCCGCATATGCTCTCAGCGTTCTCCGTGGTCAACCGGTTGACTCTCAATATATCAAGGATGAACTCGCTGAGCTTGTTGCCAACTATCGTTATGAGATGGAAAATATGCAATCCAGCTGGCTAGACTGCTTTCGCGGCGGCTGGGCTCCTTCTGGCAATCTTCGTCGTGTGTGTCTCGGTATGGCCATGCAGATGATGCAGCAATGGACTGGAGTCAATTTCATCTGTGAGCAATTCCAACTTACCTAATCCAAATAAAATACTAATATTTGAAACTCAAGTCTACTATGGCACAACTTTCTTCCAACAAGTCGGCATGAAAAACTCTTTCACCATTTCCATCATCACGACCGTCGTCAACGTCGCTTCTACCCCAATCTCTTTCTGGACGGTCGAGAAGCTCGGTCGACGGACTCTCCTCATCTACGGCGCTATCGGTATGCTCGTCTGCGAATTCATCATCGCTATCGTCGGCACCGTGGACCCGGGATCTCAAGCTGCTAATCTTTGCTTGATCGTCTTCACTTGCTTCTACATCTTCTTCTTTGCTTCCACCTGGGGTCCAACCGCGTGGGTCGTCATTGGCGAAATTTTCCCTCTTCCCATCCGTGCTAAAGGCGTCGCTCTCTCCACCGCTTCTAATTGGCTATGGAACTTTGTCATTGGAGAGATCACGCCTTACATGGTAGATAGCGACCAAGGCGATCTCAAGTGCAAGGTCTTTTTTGTCTGGGGCACTACCTGCACTCTCTGCGTCTTCTTTGCCTACTTCTTCGTTCCAGAGACTAAGGGCCTCAGTCTCGAACAAGTCGATCGCATGCTTGAGGAGACGACGCCTCGCACTAGCTCTATGTGGATCCCACATGATACCTTTGCCGATCAAACCACTCGCGATGACGTGGAGAAAATGACAAACAAAATGGGTGCGGACAATCTGGAGGTGGGTACCACCCATACTACTCAGGCCTAACTTGCTTGATTGAAAGCATGGTTACTTATGGGAAGGGTTAATGGAAGGTGGGTTGGTATGGTAATACGTAATAACTGCAGACTATGGCATGAACATATGGGCGGCCTTTTTGGGCGTTCACTACGTACGGATGCGCTCTCTTCGTTGGCTGGGAGAGAGCGGAGTGTGATGGTTTCATGTTTGGGCCGTGGCTGTGCTCATTTCTTTGATGGTTCTTGCTTTTACACTGACTCGATTGCCCTCGTTCCAGAGGAATGTTGTAGAATGAGGTGTCAGCCGTAGAAATAGTATTCGTTATATCTACATGACTTCGACTTATTTTGATGTTATGACTGATGATCCACAATTCGTGGATACATTAATTTTGTCCTTGTACTCGTATCGCCGTGTCCATGAACCTTTAGGCTTATAGTGAATTTCTTATTACCGGGGGTATAAAGAACGACGCGGTGGGAGGATGTTTCTATCTATTTCTTTGATTGATTGCAATAAAGGAATTTGCCGATTCTGGCACAGACCTCCGTTCCACCGTCGAGCCCATCTCAATCCTTACTCCAACCCCTGTCCGAATCTCTACCACGGCCAACTCGAACCAATCAGATCTAGTTCAGGATGGCGAAATCACGGATTTGGTTGTACTGAAAATGCGGTTTAGCATTTAGACGGCGGTTGCGGAACGCCTGGCCTTCCGAGCCGCTCGGTTCGAATTGCAATTATACCCGAAATCTGACCTTATTCGACTCCAGTGATCTCTTTCAGCAGAAAAGAGATCTGATTAGTACAGAATGCAGCCATGCCTCTTCTGAGCAGTGCTTCAAGAAAGTTATGAGCCAAAGGACAATCTTCAAGTCGGATGGGTAACATTTAATGGCGCCTCTACTCTGCCCCCAACCGGCCCATTCGTATTCTCTCCACCCCTGCTTCAACGTACTTTACCAGATACATAATCACTAGCGTCGCCTAGATCTGTTTTCTTATTTCCTTTTAGTCTGATACCTCTAGTGTGATATTTTCCGGTTTGCTTCATTCTCACAAAATTATCAATTCGCGTGCTCCTAAAGCAGCATCACATTCAAATCTACCCCTTTTTCGACTGAAAACGTCACAGTTTGAACCCATATTCCTGTATCTCTAGCAATCTCATTCCTCAATCGCAATGCCACCAGTCTTCTCCTTCGCACCCCCGGGCTCTTTCGTCAACCGTACGGTCCTCGTCACTGGCGCCGCAGGTACTATCGGCAAACCCCTTTGTCTCGCCTTTGCCAGCGCCGGCGCCAACGTCATCGTCAACGACCTGGGAGGTTCTTACGACGGCACCGGCAGTTCCACCTCCCCCGCTCACGCCGTTGTCGCCGAGATCCAACAAAACGGCGGCTCCGCCATCGCCTCCACCCACAGCGTAACAGACGCCGAAGCCATAATTTCCATCGCCATTTCCACCTTCGGCCGCCTCGACATAATCATCAACAATGCCGGTATCACGCACTATGGCCTCCTCGAAACCCAAACCCCCGCTACTTTCCGCCAAGTCTTCGAGACCAACGCGCTAGCGCCCATGGCGCTCCTCCACCACGCCTGGCCGCTGTTCCAAGCCCAATCCTACGGCCGTGTTGTAAATTTCTCTTCGGACGCCGTATTCGGTATGCCGAATTCCTCGCCTTATGTGCTCTCCCGCGGCGCCATGCTCGGCGTGACGCGCTCCCTAGCTCTCGAAGGCGCACCCCACAACATCCGCGTCAACGCCATAGGCCCGACATCTTACAGCCGTATGATGGAGCCGATGATGCAGGATCTACCTCCACAGCACCGCGAGGCGACGAAAGCGTCGTATTCGGGGGAGTCTAATGTGCCGCTTATACTAGCGCTGGCGCATGAGTCTTGCGAGGTTAGTGGGCAGATTTTTAGCAGCGGGGGGAATGGCATTGGGAGGTTGGTGTTGGGCACTGTGAAGCAGATTGGGGGTATTATGAGTATGGAGGATGCGCAGAGGAGGTTGCCAGAGCTGTTAGAGAGGGGGAGGGAGTGGGTGGAGCCGATGAGTATTCAGGAGTTTGCAGATTTTAGGGCTCGAGGGAGTGATTGATTTAGGGTGACTTCAGTAGGCTTCGTGAGGCTTGCGGAACGGGGTTTTGGGTTATTCCGATGAACTAGGGTAAACTTCGACAGGTGTGAGTGAAAGGAGCTTTGTAATCCCGAGTCAAATGTTACAAATTTTGTGATCAAGATTTGTCTTCGAAGGCCTGCACGTCCATTAGGCACGTGTAGTTTGACATAAGCCTGATTGAACGCACAGGGCTCCAGAAGGCAGTATATTCCAATTTAGCCCTCATTTAAACGTTTAAGTATAGCACACATTAAGGCCGCTTGATTCAGTAATCTCATTTTCAGCTCATTTTCGCAATCTTGACGTGCTCTCCTTGTTGATCTTAAAATGCACCCTTCTTGCATGCAACCTGATTTAATTCTGGAATACTTTAATCTAATCTTAAACAACCCTGGATCTGCCATCCGCACTCCAAATATCCACATCCTTGGAGGGGAATTACCGGTTTGGGATATGATAATCACGTGCTACCGTGTTCTTCTCGCCAAAATTCCCGCCCAGTCTCGATCTGATCCATTACATTACGCCTACACCAAACCACCATCACTACGAAACATCACACCTATTACACCGTGGCCTTCCGAAGACCAGTGAACTCGAGCATGAGCTGGCCTATCTCTGACTGCAAACTCTTTTGCCGCGAGTCGCCCTGGACGTCTCATTCCATATCAACACGGAAGAATCAGATCCATCGTTCCAAACACGCGATGCCCATTCGAAGAACTAGCAAGAAACCAAGCCAATTTCCACGAATCTGGCTGCTCTAAGCTCTGGGGTCGCTACAAACATTACCGTACTTCCAGGATGCGCTTCATTACTCCAAGGCAATCTGGTCCAACGGCTGCATCTCCACCGTCTCCAATCACATTAAGCCTTTCCCCTAGTTTAGGACCTTCCAAACATTATCTCAGCTTTTGGAACTGACTATTCAAGCGAGGTCTCTGCATAAGATGCTGAATATGAAGAGGTTGTGTTTTGGTGTGACTTGGATCTGCAAAGTTAGTGCGGAAAGTTGGCCTGATTGGGTTGACCGCAAGAAAACTAATATCTGAAGGGAAGCTGAAAGCCAATTCTGCGTCTTTCGAGCGGTCACCGAATGGCTGGACGCGGGATGTGTGGTGGCTTGCAGCTATCGTGCGGCCCGCATCGGCATTCCCCGAAACGTGGAAGAGGAGCAGATCGCATCTCAGGTCACCAGTTACTGCCAACTGTTGATGCATCGCAAAAACCAAAACCACAGTACGATCAGGATTTTAGCATAGCGATAATTGAAAGCTCAAAAATCCCCAATTTACCCAGAGATTCGCATTGGCGCCTGTTAGCAACTACCACCACTCCTTGTCGACAATCTCCGACGAGATACGGCATCCTTTCCAGAAGGCATCTCCATGCCTAATCACCCATAGTCTTACCTAACATGAGATTGGAATTACGACATATCCATGTCTATTTTGTACCTACCACTTTAGGATCCTGCTTTGATCGCCTGTCGGCTTTCAGAATCTGCACAAACGTTCAAATGTGTTCCATGAGCTGAAGTAGCAAGCATATCTCAGTCAGCTCCCTGCAAGTAGTCAGAGACAGCTCTCCACAAACAACGCTACGCTTGAGACTGCGGCGCCCGAATGCAAATGAACATGCACCATCAGTATCGATTTGGTTCAACCTGCCGAGAAGTTCATGTCTTCGAGCTCTTTCACAGCGGCGCTATTTTTATTCTGCCATACCAGATCAGCCACAGTTTACGAGCGGCGGTCAGACGCTGCTTTGCCAAAGAGGCTGCTTGAATCATAGCTGAGAATGTCACGGATCATCACACTGCACGACGAGGTATCTCACTGGATTCACGCTTCGAATTTTCAGCTCCAAACTCTGCGGAGAGCCATTCTTTCCTTCCTTTCATATTGATTTTTAGGAGCTAGTAAACACTATAAGTAACCTTCGGATGCCCGACTTTCAGTGTTCAAACTTAGCAGCAGCTTTAATTCATCATCCGCGAACAGTCACCCGTCCTGATTACCAACTGAAAGGCAAAGATTCGACGTTCAAGATACACCATGGAAAATCAACCCAATGTGGGAAAGGCTGTCCCCTTCAAGACACCAGATGATGTCAGTGCGGCATTCAAATGGGATAGCAGACAAGTATGTATCCCGGGATTTTACTCATTGATTCACATCTATCTTCAGATTTAGAATACTGTTATAGCTAACACCACCACAAGATATTGGAATACCTGCGCTTAGCGGTGAAACGTGCGTCTAAAGGATCGACTCGGGCTAGGAAGGAGCAATTACAGGAGCTCCTCAAGTCGGTCAAGGATATCATGTAAGTTCTGATTTCTCTCGAACCTGTGCCTAGAGTGTCCGCATGCTCACACATATGCCAACGCAGGAGCGCTGAGGACCGGCTCGCTATCAAATTCGAGGGTCGCTTCATCGAACCGGTTATTTACGATTACGTCGGGCCAAACAAAGTGGTGTACCGCATCCAAGTTGCCGAACTCTGTGTCGCAGTCGGGTTAATCATCTCCGAGACCATAGAGCCCATTGAGGTAATCGCATACGAAACCCTCCAGTGGCCCAGCGTGTTTTGTGGGCAGCTACTCAGAATCTATGCTCAATGGTGCCAAACGCTTTGCGGGGTCCTCGGTGTGGTTCCACCCAAGGTTGTTAATATACAGTACGAACTGAATGACGGCTTCATTGATCGGCTGATGCTCGGAGCATCTTGGACGAGTGGAGATGAAGCAATGAAGAAGAAGAGCAAGGATTTCCGCAAAAATGTCCTGACTTGTATTGGCTTGGGCCCCACCATCTCCAAAACCTCACCTATACGCAATGAAGATAAAACAGGCATGAATTGGGGAGACTGCGCAGAAACATACCCGTTCATCCTACTAGCAAGGTCCGCGATTGTCTTTTTATGTTGCGTTTTGTTTCTTTCATTCCGATTCTATCAGAGTGGACCTTTTTTCTCTTCGTTGATGCGGGCCATCTCTGAAGCTGTTCGGTTGCTAATGAACAAATAGTGCCAATGACAAGTCCCAAGTCCACGGCAAAGCCATTTACACCGTGCTGCCCGATGGCCAGTGGCGCTACGCTAAAGAGAAAGACGGGGGACGACTCAACACCATCGTTGCATGTCCCAATTGTCAAGAGCTTGTTAAAGCACTGGGAGGCATCGAGAAAAACTTCCAATACGTGTGGGGGGATAATAAGCGACTGATTCGTGATGTAAAAAAGATGAGGGAGGAAGCTCGCTTAAAGGAAGAAAAGGCACGTTTGGATCGGGAAAATGCCCGCGCCGAAAAGATGAAAAAACAGGAGACTGCAGATGAACATGAAGAAGAAGAGAATCTAACTGAGCTCGTGCGAGAGGTAACGTCTCCCGCAGTTTGGAATCGTCCCCTTCCGCTAACGCAATCAGCCCAGCATTGCACGCCGGAGAAGGCAGTCTATAATAGCGAAGGAAAGCGTAGAGGAAGAGGATGCCGCAAAGATTGCTGCCGCTGAGGCCAGAAAGGCTGCCAGGGCGGCGAAGCGCGAAGCGCTAGCGGCGAGAAAAGTCGAGAAGCCTCAGGATGAAGACACTGAAAACTTGATTCCGACGTCACCGGTCCTGCCTCCACAGCAATCCAGCTTGTGGAAATGGTGCAGCTGCAAGTGCACTCTTCTTTGATTGCATTTGGCAAATTTGTTATTCCGCCGACGGCTTTATTCACGCTCTCTACTACACGTCGTTCTTTCCACACTTTGGACAAATTGTCTCTCAACACTTTTATTCCCATGTCTCCGGCCCCGCGTTTGAAGTGAGATTTACTTCTGACATCCATAAGCTATCTTTAAACTCATCTGTTCGTATTTCTTTGGCTTCTAATCCTTGATAACCGTTTCACCCATCCTTTTGTCGCAATTCAATTTCATTTCCCTGTACCATTTCAGCCATTCGGTTTTTCATTCACCGCCTCTTCCGCAAACTTCCTTCCCACTTTACTTCCTGATTTTCTTCCTCTCTTAAACCTTCGAAGATTCCTTCGTTCATTTCATCTTTCATCTTTCATCGTCTTGATAAACGTTTCGGCTCTCTAGTTAAGCATCATCTCATCATCCCATTCTTTTAATATATGCTTTTTATCTCAAAACTTGCTACGAGTCTACGCTCCACCCACCTTGCATTATACTTCCATCCTTTCTCTGCACCCAGTGTCACAATAAATGCCACTCCCCCTCCTAACCAATCTTTCTGCTCTAACCAACCTCCTCGCATCGAACCTCACAGCCCCCTAGTTCTCAAATCGAACTCGTCTTACCCCTCCCCCCAACTTTCCCTATCTTCCGGCATACTCCAGCAAAGCTTTTGGCTCTTGCCCCTCGCGTGCGTAATAGAGATGTCCGTAAACAGGCTTCCGCATAGAAAAGGTTTGCGTAAGACCTGCGCCCCCCTTTTTTTTTTAGCTGATAATGTAAAATCCGCATTAAAAACGGCCACTAAACTAGGCTAGACAGTCTGAACAGTGTGTTAGGTCCTGAGTTTGTCGCGAGGCTTAGGTAACCGCCCAAATTCAGTTCCAGTCCAGATACATCGATAACACCTTGGCCGCCGCCGCGAGCACGACCAAGCTTTTCAATTCCCCGACGGAGGTCCGAAGCGGGAATCGCGACAGCAGAGCGGTGAAGGATTGATGTGATAGATGGCGGCACAGTAAGTACCTTGTGAGATTTCCGCCATGTAAAATGTGCATATTTGAGGTTGCGGGTCTGCGGCCCTACTGTTACGATCAGTGTCTTGTATCATTTCTTACCAGGCAATAAACGTAAGTGTTCGAGACTTTTCGCCGAGACAAACTGTCTGCTATGGCGGGTCGTGATTATGATCATATTTTCTCTATGCCTGCTCACGCTACCGATATAACCGTCTATCAACCGCCAGTATGACAACAACGCATTCTCCTCGTATCTCATCCTGGCGATAAAGAAAACTATCAGCCGCCCAACCCACCAATTTACCATGCCACCAAACCCCGCTAATCCCCCCCCTCCCTCCCACCCTTTTCTTGAACCACCTTTTTCCTCTACTCCCCCAGTTTCTCCCTAATCTCTTCCACCACATTCCGAACCCTCGGCTCCCTAACCCTCTCCTCAGCCACCTTCACCGCCTTCTCAAAATCAAACACATCCCTCGCTGCCTCACAAAAATCCCTGCCCAGCCAAAGCAAGCTCCCCGCCGCCACAAGCGCGCGATAAACGGCCTCGGAATCCGTGGCCGTCTTCAGCACACCCGTCAGATCATCCAGCAGCGTGAGCACCCGATCCGCATTCGGCGACTCTTCCTGCGCTAGCAGGATAGAGAAGTTGATGTACAGCGTTGTGAGCGCGATGATGAGGTTGCGGTTTGAAGACGTGATGAATGGTTTTATAAGGTTGTGAATGGTCTCGAACGAGGCGTCTGCGAGGGCGCGGCCGGGTTCGGTTTTGAGGAGGTTGGCGAGTGCGCGTACGGCCATCATGGTGTTGTTGATTGGGCCTTTCGGGTCGAAGGCGCCGGAAGCCGGGAGGATGGTCATGAGGGATTCGCCTGCGGGAGAGCTGAACGAAGCAACCGGGCCCGATGCGGCCGTTAATAAGCGCAATAAATCAAGACCCGGCAGGCGCTTGTCCGCCGGCCACGTTGTCGCGGTTTTCAGCACGAGTTCGAGGCCTAGGGGCTCGATAGATTCCGCGGCGCCCTTTTCTAACTGCGCCACTGTGGTCTCGAGGACGGCGAGGTCGGCCGGGTTGAGGGAGAGGTCTTTGTGGCCATCGTCGATGATCTGTTGGTTGAATTCCTTCAATTTTTTGAATATGATTTTGTGGTTGGCCGTCGTGATGTCCAGATATTCCTTCTGTGGGAGCACTTTTGGCCGCGATACCGCCGGCGGGGGTGAGATTTCGCCAGGCCGATATCGGTTTTCGGATCCCCAGGGATCTGCACCAGGGGCCGCGGCTTGAGATTCCTGGCCGATGGTCGCACCTTGGGTGTTCTGGACGATGAAATTTGTAACCTGGTCTAGGTAGGTGATTGGAAGTTTGTTGTCTTCGCAGAATTTCCGAGCCACTTCGTAGGGGTTTTGTGAGAGGTTGTAGGGTAGTTTGAGGGGTGGTTTTCCTTCTTCGATATCGACGTCGAAAACATAGTCGTAGTCTTTACCTTCGTGCGTGATTTTGCGGCCGCTGCTGCCGGTGGCATCGACGACGGTTCCAATGTTAATCCACGTGTTTGCGGCTGTTGACCACTGATACGCAGAAACGTTTCCGTTCGCTTCACTGATCATCTGGACCTGTCCCTCTTTGGTCCCTGACCTTTGAGTCAAGAATTCGGATCCTGGTAATTTTTCCTTGTTGATGTTACCAACTGTTTGCTGTGGTATTGACGAAGACTTGACGGAATCGCTGAAAGCTTGAATCGCAGAGGCCTCAGCCTGCCGATCTTTTGATCTGGTGAATATTCGGACGACACGATCACTGGCGCCCGTGACGATATCCCCGTTGTCCCGACATACAGCAACAGACCATACTGATATCGCAGGATGTGTGATTGTCTGTATGCATTCCCCATTGTTCCATATCCGAACTGTCCGGTCTTCCGAAGAGCTGACAATCTGACCATCAGGTGAAGCGGCAAGACAGTAGATAAAGTTTTCGTGTCCATGTAGTTGGGAGACCTCACGACCCTCAAGAGTCCATAAGCGGATTACCGCATCATTACCGGCAGAAGCAAAGTGTGCCCCTGATGGATGTTTCGGCGGTAGTCTACATAAGGCTCTGACAACGTCCCCGGTCTTTGTGCTTCGGATGAGCTTGCCGGATGCGAGAAAGACGCGGATCTGCTTATCGGCGCAGCCTGAGGGGCTGCCGTCAATATGATTGTGCTACCAGCGTCGCACAATGACATATGTGGGAAATTGTGCTTATGTTCTTACCTGTAATGATTGTGCCTTTGTCGTAGGCTAAGACAGCCCAAACAGCTGCCGTATGTCCTTGTAGCACCGTGGAGCTCTCCCACTTCCCCACCTGCCAAATCCGAGCATCGTAGTCCCAGCCCCCACTGATGATCATGCTTCCATCTTCACTGACGTCCAACGCGCACACGTTGGAGGTGTGGCCTAGTAAAAGGGCATCGGCATTGTCTTGTGGAGCCTTGGACGGCTGCCGGACTTCTATTATTGTATCCTGGCCTCCGGACACTATGAGGCCGTCTGGGTATCCGGAGGAAGGAGGAACGAAGGCTAGCGAGTTGATGAACGCGGAGCCGTGCGACGTGAGGGTGCTGTCGTAGGTTGGTGGGGTTGAAGAGAGTAATTTCCATAAGCGTACTGTTGCATCTCTTGAAGCAGAGACTACGAAGCTGTGATGCGGAAACGAAACGCTCCGAACCTGGCAAAAAGCAGTTGGTTAGCATGCACGTATCTGGAAACAGTGCAAAGCGGCTCTGGTCTCAAGAGGCTTACGTCGTCTTCGTGGCCTTCCAGAGAGGCCGATAGCTTGTAGTCACCCATGGATGCAGTTGTGCAAAATTGTGGGCTGATGTTGAGGGGGAAAGAAAGTCAAGGAGCACTACTCAAATGGTGTGCCATGCAGTCGCGGAGTTTGCAGTGAGTGTACTGGCATTTCCAGTTTCATCTGTGGTGTCGCAGTGTTGTGCAGTTCGAGAGGTACGTCAAGGGCTGCGCCGATGGAAGCGGGAATCGATTAGATTGTGTGAAGAGCTATTCCGAATCAAGGGTGAATACAACTAAAATTCAACCAGGCCCCAGTATGTTTGCGAGCTTCTTCAAGGAGCACACAGAGACTAATATTCCCATTTCAGGTTGATTTGTGAAGTAGAAGCTGCGCAGCGAGGTGTACTTGCTGCATTCACGTTGGTCACGATGATGAAGCACCACAAGTTTTACTCTGCTGTTGCGCATCTCACCGCGGAGCACGGCGTTTCCGATGCTTCCAATCACGTGAATACAACGCCCGCGTTCAGGTTGGCAAGAAACTGGGCAGCAAGTGGACGGTGAACGTGGCCGATGGGTAATGGTCGGCGACGGCAGGTAAGAGCCGCATGCGGAGGCCAGCGCTTGTTTCCTGCACGCGGGAGATGAGCTCGACGAGAAGGTAGCCTTCTGCTCCAGCCCATCAAATTTGCTCGCATCCTAATCACCACCAAAGTCGCCTGCGTCAAAAAGCAGGAAAGATCACCACCATTCATTCAGATCATTATTGTGGCTGCCCCAGAGCAGCACCCACAATAAATTGAAGATATCTGGCCCACGCACGTAACAAACTCTTTCAGCCATGACCACGGCTCCATTTCCCCTACAGATGTGCCTACTAAATCCCTTTCTTTGTCCTCGTAGGTTATTCAAAGGGAGTCGCATCATTTCTCTGCATTCTGTGGTTGACTTTGTCGACGGTCTCTAGGACTTTGTGGAAGCGGCCGGCGTTGCCTTATCCTTTCCCAAATTTTGGCTGTCACTCAACGCCTTACTGCCGCCACTTTTGCGCCATGTCTTGGCTTTATCTTCGGCGTCGCCATGCGCAGCGCCTCACCACGCCCCTCCATTCTAGCCTGTTCGAAGAGTAGACAGCTGAAGGCATAGCCCATTCTCATTCTCGCATGAGACCCCTGATCCCGCCAGCCGTCTTTGTTTCCTTGTCGGTGACCTGTTCAACCCGTTTGTTGCGTTGAGACGCTCTGGAATTGATCACAAGCTCCGTGCACTAATTCCCACGGTCGCCCTGAGTGGTGAGGACGAAACTGTTGCGCGTCAGCTTGGCTTTTTGGGCTGAATGCACATCCATGTGACTCGCCAAACTATGGCCCAGAATTTGCTGGGCTTTTTTGAGAGGCGCTTTGCATGTTCGCCCAATTGAGACATTTACTTCACACTGGCAAGGGTACAGGATGAGGGCCAGCCCTCCTTGATTTTAATTGATTTCTGATAAGTACAATACATAGCTCTCTTCTTGTCCATGTTTTCACTAGGAACTGTCTCTCCCCAGCTTCTTCAAAGTCATCAATCTGCTATTTCGCGACTTTTTCCGATCAGCACCATCTATATCGACCACTTCGGTGTCCGTGAGCTTACAACACCCTTGCCCTGCCACAAGGATTTCCACCCCGATCGCCACTACGTAATTTAGACTTCTGCTTCCAGGACACTGCGGACCTTTTTCGCACATCGAAGACGTTCTGGTTGATACAAATACAGCGAAATTCCCTCTGCTACGTCCAATTCCCTACCCGACCATCAGAACACCCAGAACACCAGAACACCAGAACACCCACACCAACATTTCCAAAATGGAACCCAACAATGAATTAATGTCAGCGCTTGCTACGCAAGTCTCCCGCATCCATTTTAGGAATCATTGTTAACTTTTTTTTTTTTTTTTTTACAGGCTTTTTGAAACTAGCAAATATTCAGACCTCACAATCGTCTGCGGCATGAAGCGATACTCGGTCCACCGTAACATCATCTGCTCACGGTCGGAATTCTTCGACGGAGCGTGTAGCAACCCATTCCGAGAAGCAGAGACAGGAATCATCGATCTAAGCGAAGACGACCCTGAAGCAGTTGAACACATGGTAAACTGTATGGCAACCCTCTATTTCACTGAGACCCCCCCCCGTCATTGGCAGAATGACTGACAGAATCCGTGGCAGACTTCTACCATCTCGATTACCTTATCAAGCCCAAGTCTCGCCGCGCGTCTCAACGATCCTCTCGCCATAACTCCCCTAGCGGTGGCACTCCTACGCGAAGACGGTCAAAAAAATTAAACCTCGCCCTTGTGGAGGATCCGCTCCTTGCAACCGCGGCGGCTAGCGCTGCTGCAAACCCGCTGACTCCCCCGGATGAGCAAGGGAATCAATTCGAGTCGCTCGACGAGACCAAGTTTCCCGACACGCCAATAGCAGACCAGACAGAAGAGGATCCATTCGAAATCGCCTTCGCGCAGCAAGAGCCAGACGCAGAAAAACCCAACATGATCACACACGCAAAAGTGTACGCGCTTGCAGAGAAGTAAGTCAAAAAATTTTATTATTCCAGAACACTGTCCCGCCCCCACGATATGCGGCATTTGGCCTTCTAGCCTGCACCACTACCTCGGCGACCGACCCCGCGACTTTGTACGTCAACTTCCCTGCCCCAAGAACCAATCAGCTCCTTAGCGCACGCTCCACCCGTCAGATGCCAAGTGCCCGCGTATCCTACCACGACTTTCACCCAATCCGGACTCAACACCATAAACATTCGCTGCACCACCAACATTCCCATCCCCTTATGCTCGCAGACTCTGAAACTGCTCAAGGCCACCGCGCACGTCAGCTTACAAGGACACACCTTCCATGCCATCGCCAGACCGTTACCAAACCACTCAACCCCTTCCCCTACCATCGCTGTACCACATACCACATGCCACCCCGACCCGACCACCAGCCTCTCCAGCTAACCAAACCTTTTCTCTCACCACAGATACGGCATAGCAGGGTTAAAATCCCTCGCGAAGCGCAAATTCGCCTTCCAAATCGCCCTCCACTATACTTCCCCCGAGTTCCCTGACACGTGCGAGGACGTGTACGAAAGTACCGTCGACTCTGACCGGGGCCTGCGGGATCTCGTTATCCAAACATTTCGCGCCCACCCGGAACTCGCGCTCAGGAAGGACGTCGAGGAGATGGTCAGGGAGACGCCGGGGCTGGCGTTTGAGCTTTGGAGGGTTGCCGCGGGATTGCCTGTGCGGTAGTAAAATTCACGGCGCCTTCGTAGCCAGCAACCTCTTGTTGGTTGGGAGCTGGGAGCTGAAAAGAAATCCCTTTTTTTTTTTT
>KV745375.1:0-20767 GCA_001692735.1 Lepidopterella palustris CBS 459.81
GTTTTAATAACCTTCTTGGCACCTTCTTATCCTAATTTGGGCGATTTCAATCAGACTACAGTTTCGCTCCAAAGGATCAAACCTGGGGGGGTGTGTTGAACTGGCACGGATCTACAGTGGCCTAGTATTGAACTAGTTAGAAGCTTCCAGTAGGTTCTATGCCCCGTATTTGTAATCGTCTTTTACCACTTCTTCTAGAACGTTCTCTACCATATTCTCTTAGTATATATAGCTTCTGCTTTCCATAGAAACAATACAAGGAAGACAATTTGAACTCCCGAACCAAACTGCTCGGGCAGTTCTACAGGCAGCGTGCCTGCACTGAACATGGCCCATACCTGGCTGCCATACCTAAATTTGTGCTCCTGAACTACTGTGTATTGAAGGAAAGTATAAAGGACACTTGGAACCCTAAAATTGGGCGACTGGTGTCAAGAACTGAGCCAGAACAGGAAGGGGCACGAATCTGGGATATCCCTAACACACCGATGTCCCAAATTTGGGATAGCCTTAGCATGCTCGGGGCATCCCTGTGCTCAGGGTTGTCAAACCGCCACAGAGTCAGGGTTGCTTAGTCAGAGCTCAGTTTAAAACGCTAAATGCTCAGGTCTGAAAGCGGAAATGGATTTTGGTACGGTCACTCCCGAGGTAAGTGTTGATCGCTCATGTTATATCCTTGTAGTGCTCAGGCCTGGAAACGGAAACATATCGCACCAGTATCTCAAGTAGTAAAGTAACAATCAATTCAATACCCCAACAAAATATGAGCACTTCTGCTTAAGTTCTAACAGAATCTCTGATGTAACTAGGAGCTCTTTCCTGGTGCGCTGCTTCTCTTTTTAGGTTTGGCGGGTCTCTGAATTGCAACGTGCATACCCTAGTCAACTCTGTCTCTGTCGCTCCTCACCGTCGAGGTCTTCCAGGGTCTTGAACTTATAGTCTTATTTAGCTGTCTTCTTAGTTTCTTAGTTCAACACAAGGCTCCCACACTCCATTGTCGATCCTCTTACAGCCTCCCACACTCCATTGTCGATCCTCTTACAGCCTCCCACTCTCCATCCATTCTTCATCCTCAGTCCGAGTCGATCAACACAACCAACCACTATGGCATCTGCAGACGGGCCTGAAGTCGAATTTCATGACCCTCGTCGCAAAGAACTACTCCAAGCCTTGAAAGACGCTCTAGGTGACGATACAACGATAGGCACAACAGTCTGGGCCTGCCTGTGGCTCAGCGACATTGATCGCCTAGAAAAAATTGTAGCCTGGGCCAAAGAGACGCCATTTCATGTGTCGGCCTTTTTTGATACCATTGAACTCTCTACAAGAGTAGTTCCAATATGTGGGTTTATAGATCTTCTTATTGCATAGATTGCTAATAGCATATAGGGACTGACCGAAGTCGCCGGTCCTCTGCCGCTCCCAGTCCATGGCGACCTTCTTCTCCACTACAGCCTTTGACTCCATTGCAACCTTCCACTATACTACATCCATCTCCATCACAACAACCACCTCTGTCACAGCAGCCTCCGGCACAGAGTAGTCTTCGTAGCCAAAGACGAAACAATGGGAGTGATGGACAGTTGGCACTTTCTCGCAACAAAGCAGCGACAAATATGGTCAGTCTGTCTTAGTTGGTTAAGTTCTTACTAATCATATCTAGTGCTGTGAGAGGGACCAAAGGAAATGTGTGCTTGTAAAGGCAGGGGAGCCAATTAACGTTGCACACATCTATCCCTTCTCCATGGGATATGAAGTCGACCCTATCAAGGAGCCGAGGAACACCTTTTGGGGGACATTACGATACTTTTGGTCTGAAGAGCGTGTGGATGCATGGCATAATGCAGTCTTCCCTTCAGGCACGGAAGTTTGCTATAACCTTATATGTCTTTCCCCCGACGCGCATGCATATTGGGGAAGGGCATACTTCGCCTTCAAACCGATCAGTCTTTCAGAAGACAAGAAGCGTCTGGTCGTCCAATTTTATTGGCTAACGCCCCCTAATCGCGCTTCTACAGTCGAGATTCTGCAAGTACCTTCACTACCAAAGGATTCCGACCGAGGACCAAACTCAACCATGCTATTCAACCATGAAACTGGCGAGAAAATCTGTTCCGGACACGCACTTTCTCTAACGACCGACGACCCGGTGACACAGCCACTGCCTGACCGGAGGTTGTTGGAGATGCAATGGTTTTTACACCGCGTGACAGCAATTAGCGGAGCTGCTGAGCCCTGGGACAATTTTCGCGACGACAGCGATGATGAGGATAATACAATAGCACTGCAGAATCGGTTGGATATGCACGTGAAGGATGGTGGCTGGGGACGTTGATTAGAGGAGGAGCCGGCCGCGGGGAGTTTATCACCGGAGCTTCCCTGGGTTGGGCGCTTCCTTGCACGGCTCCCAGGAGATCACAGCTTCGAGCATATGGTCTCGCAGCTCCCAGGAGACTGAAGGTTGGAGCATATGGTTCTCCTCCGCGGTGGAGGAGAAAACCGTGCAGCGTTTAATGAGGCTTAGATAGCATTAGTATAGCCATAAAACTTGGAGGAGAGGGCCCCTGAAGTATTCAATGAGACTTAAATAGCATTTGGCGCATGGTAATGCGTACGGAATTTCAACATCTCCGTTCGAACAATACCCCCTAGCTCCCTTCTTACCAGTGGACATGCTCCAAGGCTGACACATTCTTTTCCAACATTCCCAAAGACGCTATCGCCAAGAAAGTGCAAGCTATCTACAGTTCCATAATGAGAAAGCTTGAGGGTGCCTCGGTTGCCCCGCAATTTAGTCCCTGAACGGAGTTACGGGGAGTCGCAGCGCTGTGACGGTGATTGGTGGGCCGGGTCGGTAGCTCAAGACCCATTCCCTGTTATCGAACTCTTGTACGAGGATCCTTTGGCCGAGCATGACCGAGTTGTATTCTTACTACTCTATGATCATGACTCGGGTACATTGTGATATTTGGTCGCTCAATAAGAGGGGTAAACCGCCAATTTCCGCCTAGGTTAAGCGTTGCCTTCATGATCACTTTTTGCTCAACACTCTCACAATACCATCTCTAAGACAGGATTCGAAAGATGCCGACTTCAAACGGGGCCAATAGCACCGTGAATGGTTCCTCCAGCTCGATAGCTAACTATGATGTCGTCGTTGTTGGAGCTGGGTTTAGCGGCATTTCAGCACTATACAATCTCCGCAAGCTAGGCATGACAGCGAGGGTTTTCGAAGCCGGTGGAGACTTCGGTGGCGTCTGGTATTGGAACAGATATCCTGGTGCACGCGTCGACTCTGAGACACCCTTCTACCAGCTCAACATTCCGGAAGTCTACCAAGCCTGGGACTTCTCGTGCAGGTTCCCGGACCACAAGGAGCTTAGGAAGTATATGGCGCATATCGACAAAACCTTGGATCTACGAAAGGACACCGAGTTCAATGCGAAAGTTGTGGAGGCAACATGGAACACCGAAGCTGGAAGGTGGACCGTGAAGACAGAAGCTGGCCACGTCGCGACGTGCAAATACTTGATTTTGGCGTCTGGGTTGCTCGTCAAAACACATTATCCAGATTTTCCAGGGCTTGCAGAATACAAAGGCGTTATACATCATACCGGCTTCTGGCCAGAGAATCTCAGTGTGAAGGGCAAGAGGGTCGCCGTCATCGGTGCTGGTGCCACGAGCGTACAAGTCGTACAAGAGCTAGCCAAAGAAGCTGGCCAGTTGACCATGTTCATGAGGAGACCCAGTTACTGCATACCAATGGGCCAACGCAAATTCACCGCCGAGGAACAGAATTCTTGGAAGACCTACTACGACAGCCTGTTCAAAGCAGGCCGTCTTTCAAAGGCTGGCTTTCCAAATCGGCCGCCGGATATCGGAACGTTTGATCGCACGCCGGAGGAGAGAGAAATTATAATGGAAGAGTTATGGAAACATGGGGCATTCAATTTCCTGAGCGGTGGCTTTAACAACACCATGATAGACAAGGAGGCGAACCGAATTGTGTATGATTTCTGGCGGAAGAAGACCCGCGCTCGCATGTCGGATCCGGTAAAGCAAGATTTGATGGCGCCGGAGGAACCACCGTACTTTTTCGGCACCAAACGCATTCCGCTCGAGCATGACTATTACGAGATGTTAGATCAACCGAGCGTTGAAATTATTAACCTCAACAGCAATCCTCTCAAAACCTTTACGGAAAAAGGCATGCTCATGGATGACGGCAGAGAGTGCGAATTCGATTACGTCGTGCTAGCTACGGGTTTTGAGAGCTTTACTGGATCGTGGGTCCAACCTTTCCCTCTTTCGCGGTCATGCGTTAACGGCCCTGCAGCTTAACAACCATGGGCCTGAAGAATAAAGACGGCGTAGATATGAAAGACATATGGAAAGACGGCGTTAGGACATATCTCGGGATGCTATGCCACGGCTTCCCAAATGCATTTTTGGTCTACAGCCCTCAAGGTTAGCTCAACTACTGACGTCCTCCCTTCACCGCTAACACGGCCGCGCCAAAGCACCGACCGCGCTCTCTAACGGCCCCACGGTCATAGAATGCCAAGTCGAATTCGTAATGGAAACAATCGCCAAACTCGAAAAGGAAAAGGCTAAATCAATCGAACCGACGCGCGAAGCGCAGGAGGAATGGAAGATACTTCTCGACTCGATAAATGATAAGACGCTTTTTCCGTTTACTAGTTCGTGGTGGACGGGCGGGAATATTCCGGGGAAAAAGGCGGAGAATATGACTTATGTGGCTGGGATCCCGACGTATGAGAGGACTTGCCGGGAGAAGCTGAAAGACTGGGAAGGGTTTGAGGTCGTGGCTGCTTAGATCGGGTTTTGTGGCGTTTCCAAGGTGTTAGCTAAAGCAGAAGCTGATCATATATTTAAAAGGAAACTGAAGATTGTATTGAGAGGGGACTACCACCTGTACACTACACAGAGAGAGTGGTAGGACACCTTGGTAGAGATGTTTCATTGGTGGTGTTAAAGCTTCACGAGAGCTGTACCACTGTCGCCGACACGAGGGCTCCTAGATTGGCGGAGGTAAGTAGTCAATTTTATATTCATTCCTCTAATATTTCCAAGCGAGAGTGATGCACTTTCCCCGAATTCGCAGTTGCACGTCTGAGTTGCGTCACTTCTTCACGACTGTCACTGGAGGAGCTGCCTACACGGCTGGATATATAGACTACCTCCCTGGCCATCAACACATCAGAATCATCATCAAACCATTCCCTCTCCTACGCTCATAAAAGCTGGTCGAATAGGGCTGCTTGGACAGGGTCTCACTTCGGCCCACTTACAAATGTCTATCAGCGTGTATGCAGAATGAACGGATGATGTAAATTATATACTGCTTTTGAACAGCGCGTCTCATCTTGCACCGACGAGAAGGTATAAATGATGTATTATTTTCCCCCGAATAACGCTCACCCTTTCATGCCATACCCTTTTTATTCACCATCTCAACACTTCACACATGTTCAACGCAGTACTAAGGTTTTTTATCCCTCCCTGAACACTACCTCGTCACCATGCACATTGACTCTCGCGGTTGGGTGTCTGTGGCCGAATTGATCGTTTTCATTCCGTCGCTGCCTCTTCCCCTCATCAGTTGCAGCCGTCATGAATTCAATCGCAGTTCAGGCTGGATCTACACCCTTATCCTCCGCATTGTTCGAGTCGTTGGAGCAATCTGCCAGTTATGTACGTATCATGTTCAATCCACCAACATGATCAAGGCCACCTTTACTATCGACCCCATTCATTGGCTTGTCGCCCCTGCTATTAGCTACTTCAGGCACGCTTTTAAGATCGCTAGTCTTCCGTGTAGCTATTGTCTTAGAACGGTGCTGACTGCAACAGGGTTGACTGGATCATTGCTCGAGAGCAAAGAATTCTCACCGTCAAACATTTCCGGCTTCTCCAACTTCTCATTACAGGCAGTCTAATTCTGGCTATTGCTGGAGGATTGTCGGGAACTACCAACCCCGATGGCACCGTCACCGTCAATACAGCTAGCAAAGTCAGCATCGTACTTGCAGTAGTCGCATTCGGTGGCATATCTCTGGTCTGGCTAGTCTCCCAGCCATGTCTTTCCAGTTTCAAAAGACGAGAAGCGAATCTCGCTTAGCGTACTCGTGGACCTGCCTTTTATATTCGTTCGGCTTCTATACTCAGCACTCGTCATCTTTGTGCAAAACCACACTTTCGATATCGTCAACGGATCCGTTCCCGTACAAGTCGTTATAGCTGTGGCGGAAGATGTTATGGTTATTCTCATTTATGCAATGCTTGACTTTACCGTTTAGAATCTGTAGCCTCATGACAAAGACCTATCGCTTCTTGACAGTGGAAAGTGTGCAAATCAGCCTGTCACGGGAAAAAAAAAAAAAAAAAAAAAAAAAAGTTCTCTCGGGCCACAGAGAGCCCGAGAAAATAACCAAGCACATGTCGATTCCCATGGGTATATTTCTGCAAATGACCCTAGGGACGCGCAAACGTACGAGAAACCGTATGGATAGGTTTAGGCGTTGCTGGGGTATGCGAATTGGGCTTAGCTAAGGTTCTCTACCACTATTTACGTTGTGCCTGTGCCTATGCCTGTACCTGTGCTTGTATCTATAATCTGACTTGGAATAACGTAGACTTCACATCTGTTTCTCAGGATAAGCATTTTATTCGCTTGGTGGAATAAAACTTGCAATGCTTTATGCTGGTGACCCAGTTATTATAGTCCCTCCCTCTAAAACTTTATTAATATTGAGAAAAAATATCATGCGCTATAATATCTACTGCATTATGTGACTTTAACGAAAAAGCGGGAATTATATAAATTCTCGGCTTTGTCCTTGTGCTTCAATTGTGAAAACATCCAAGTTGGGTCATGCTTTAACTGGCCGGAGAAACTACGTCATTGCCGTCTCCCAAGCATCTTTCCCAATGCCTCCCAATCATAATCGTCACCGCCGTAGACTTTCTGTTTTTTAAGGAGAATCACCGCCTCGCCGTCCTCGATGACGGGCTGGCATCCAAAAAGAGGCTGCCTTTTCCTCATTCGCCAGGATTGCAGGTCGTTTGGTCGATCTCGTCGGTCAGGGAAATCAGCTGGGAGAGCTGGGACGGTATCAGCCCAGGCCTCTAAATCTGTAGGTGGAGGTCTCGTCTTTAAGAAAGGCGGAATTTCCTTCTCAGGTGCGGCGGGATCATATGGCTCGACCACCCACGCCCTGTTGTGGAATAAAGGCAGGTGAGACACGGCCTGCGGGATGGCAATCCACGACCGATTGCTGATCTGGTTCGTGATGGCGAAATCCCCATCAGCTCGCGTCTGGATACGTCGGGGGATAAAGGCCAAGAATCGTAGCCTGTCGTCGGTGATGCAGGTGAGGAACCGGATCATAGGGCGGAGGAATTGGTCATCAAACCGAGCCGAGTTCTCCTTTGTTATGCCAAAATAAGACAACAGGTCCGCTGCAGCGTCTGCAAAGCTGGAATCGAACCCGTTGAATTTCCCGTGGTCCCATTCACCTGAATTAGTCTCTTTTTCTAGCACATTCGGCAGCCTCATCATCCAGTCGATTCCGCATTCCAGGGCGGAGCCAAGGAGTACCTGGTACCAATTGAAGTTGACTGATGCATTCATAAAATCAATGGCTGTCTTAACAAGCGGTTCGGTGAACGACAAGTCTTCGACTCCGAACATATTGCCGTTCCCTCGAAGAGCATGCTTTTCAAGAATCGAGTGAGCCATTTCCATGAACTCATCTGCAACCTTCATTGGTCTTCCTTTTACGAGGAGGATATCCAGTTCAATATATTTTGCGGTAGCACTGCTTATTGATAGGGGAAACGGGGTTTCAACCCGCATTTCATGGGGCCCCTTATACGGCTGATCCGCCCAGGAGATGAACTTCTTTCCACTTGAGTCTAGCATTTGTAGTTTTGTGGCCTGAAGTAATAACGGACTGACGTCTCCGGAAGCAAGCACTATCAAGGAGGAAATATAGCTGATGTTCTCTAGGGATTGGACCGTGCCTTTAAACACTAGCGGGATTTCAGCTGTGTTCATTGCAATGGCGCAGAGGTCGGGCAATTCCTGGCAGCCAAAGCTTGAAATAGTGCTGAGGTGATCTAAGAGGGAAATGCGCGGATCGTGCCCCGGAAGCAGTCTATTAATCCTGACCATCCGCTGGAACAGAGTCGTACAGGAGGTGTCACCCAACGCCGCTGAAACATCCATACCATACGGAATATCTTTGTGTACAGCATTAGCTGAAGGCTGGTGCAGATGGTAAGCGAGGAAATGAACGAAGCGAAACTCGAAAGAAAGCACACCGCCGTTAGCCCCGAAGCAAAGAAAGAGCGGATTGTTGATCTTGCTGTGCTCATTCACGCGGATCTCGTGCGCACACCAAGCCCGGGAGTACCAGCGCGCGCCGAGCATCTTCATGGCAAATTCCATGACAGCGGGCACGTCCGATGCATCCAGATGCCAGTACCAGTTGATGAAGCTGCTCTTCTCTGCGTCTGAGAGCAGACGCACGGCGAGGCACATGTTCTCATATAGCGTAGCGTACTTTAATCCAACAGATTCTTCGGTCTGATTCAGCTGGACGTCCTCCAGCAGGATTAACAGTCGTCGACACGCCCGATATATGACGTCCATCGAGCCGATAGCGATTTTTTTCTCGGTTTCATCGTCCTGGTTAATACAAATCCTATCAACCCATACGCCCTCGTCCTTGGAGTTGCGTAGACTTAGGATCTTGTTGGCCATCGGCTGCGACACCCCCCACTTTGTGAGCGGCTGCGCAGCTTCGACCGCCTTCCAGCTTGAATTGTGCCAGCAGTAACTGACTGCGAAGTACGCTGGTACGTTGGCATTAGAATCATGCACGATATCTGCGTCTGTGGAACAGATCATCCGGAGGGTGAGATCGGCCAGAGCATCTTGTTTGAGCTGGAATTGTGCGGCAAGCTCTGAGTTGAGCTGGTGAAGACGTTTTAATACGATTTCTGTCCCACCCTGACGCTGTATGACACGCTGGCTTGCGCCATAAAGGAGGGATTGTTTGTTCGCAGAAGAGAGCTTTACGAGCACAGTGTCCATCTGTTGCAAATGTGGAATATGATGTTGATTGGATTCTCGTGCGGCATATTCTAACATATATTGGAGCCTGTTAAACACGGACCAATGCCAAACTTACCGGGAGCAATCTCAGCTCAGGCTGAGAAATTTAACCCCTGCTGTATTGTGGGGGAGAATTAAGCATTCGCTTGCCGGATATCCGCTAAACTATTTCTGAACTGGAGGTCAATTCCTTGGCCTGGCGTCCTTCCCCACGTAGCGAAAAACCCAATGTGCAAATATATATATATATATATATATATATACTTTGACTTCAAATATATCAAACTCTCTACACCTATTAATGTCTCTTAAATTTTTGTACGAGTTGTGTTCTATAACTACCCCTGAACATTCTGAACCTCTCTTATCAGAAAATTACCCTCGTATCGTCGCCCTCGCGCCCGATTTATGGAAAGTCTCTGTTTACAGCACATCAGAATTCCTCCACTATAGCTCTACTATTGAGCGCTTATTACTCCTAATACTTAGAAAAGGTTATACCTAAGCTTTAGGGCCTTGCTACTCTACTAGCAGTTGTGATAAGCCTTGTGGCTGCTGTGGCGTGCAGAGTCATACAAGGGAGGATCATGAGCGGATTGCTAGAGCGCGCCACTCCGCTCTCCCACAAATGCTGTTTTCCATGCAAAATATATCTGTGCGGCAGCGGAAGCTAGCAATTCGCTCATGACTCCCCCTTGTACAAAGTTCGCCACAGGGGTCGGTGCCTCGGATCCAAGCCAGCTGACGATTTTGGTTAGTGCTAAACAACCCCCCTCGGCCTCTAATATTTATGCTGTAATTTCATTTATGAAGCCTTAGGCGTAAAGATCAACTATGGCTGGAGGTACTGTAGCTCATCCAGCTTAGTAATGATTTCAATACCTGGCGTAGTTGGTCTAGGCACGAAAATTGTACACAAAATCTTCGTTGCACGAGCAGAACAGATCCTGTATCCAAAACGGAATTCAAGCCAGCATCGACCCTGTCGTCTCGCGTCTGCCAAAGTCTGGCATACCAGAGTCCCTAATCCTCAAGCACACTATCATTCCTTTAACTGGCGCTAGGACGGATTCCCGTACCATTCCTACTACCCTCAAGCTAGATCGCTGGAAACCCATCACATACGAGTCGGCGCTTAGGAAAGATGCAAATATTATAACTAAGCAGCATACCTTGAGGCAGCGACGGAGCTTTATCAGGCGCTCTGGGACCAGGGACAAACTATTCAAGCTCTTATTAAGCATCACTTGAGGCTCGGAAATCGAGACATTTGTATTGTCAATACACAGGATCAATAGATTCGATGCAGCTTCAATGTATGTATGCCTATCGAGGTACCATCGACCCGCTTCCACGAGAAGCTCATTTTTCGCTGCTCCATGGCTACACAAGCCTGCCGAAGCCAAGTACCCTGGCACAGTGGATGAAAAGTTGAGCTCTGAGGTGAGAACGTATGCGTGGATGCAACATCAATGCCCCGTTTTTCGCATTCCACACTTGTACGGCTTCGGATTCTCTGACCACCGCCATGTAAGCCATCTATACCGCCTGATAACTTCCGTGCTAACCATGCCAATGACAGCCGAGGGTGATAGCCTGGTGCATGATGGTAGTCGCTGGTTCAAGGACTGAGTCTATACTGAGTTTATATTGTATCTAGCAGAGTACATATAGCTTAAGTCAGTCCTCATTTTGACCAAATATGATCGTGTCCGCGTTGAACTACCTATTATTTGAGCTTCCGTTCTGGGAATAGTTCTTCTGTATACCTGTGCCTCGATTGACATTCAGCAAGCCTGAGCCGAAATACATGTATCGCGACCGCTCCTCTCCAGCTTGTGCTATTACAGGAATTAGTTGCTAGGCATCTTTTACGGAGTCACTAACCCTCTAGAAGGACCTATGTATCCCAATTCACCCTTGTCGATCACATCCTTCGCACGATAAACCTTTGCGACTGTGTCCAGTGGAATGCGAAGGAGCAAAACTTTAGCATACGCCACTGCGGTTGCGGCTGCAAAGTTCTGCCATGCGTCGTTCTTATGCGAGTCCGAATAGTCGCAAATGCGCCGCGCACAACAAGACACGGCCATCCTTTTATTATCCCAGAAGCCTCCATTTCAAAGCATAGTACTTCGGCTCTTCTCTGACTCTTGACACGCTGTTACACCGCGTCTTTTTCTATGCCCCTTTTTATCAACGTATCTGCGGACGTAATTGTGCCATGGTGTACACTTGGAGAGTTGGCAAAACTGTCGTCCCTAAGTTTGATAAACTTTGCGCCTTGCATTCCAGCTGGTGGGTTTCTTAAGAAGCGTGGCCCCCTTATTACCACATTTTTGGTGCTCTCTCTACATCCTTCATAGTATATTCCATCTGGTTAGTACACAAAATCCGTTTTGAAGAGGTAGTCTAGCGCTTTGGGGTAATTATAGTAGTCGACGAAGATTTGAGGCCGGTCCAAACGAGGGTTCTTGTGAAACATGGAGTCTAAATTCTCTAGATATGTGGGACCCTCGCGCTCATGTTGCGTTTTCAGAGCACTGACTGCTTTTTTGAATTGCCTCGGGTGATTCTGTAAGTTCCGGTCCTGATATCGAATCCCGTCGAGGTCGCTTTTACCGAGGCGGTAGTTAATCACGGAAGGAACGCCGTTCGCACAGCCGACTAAAATATCACCAAGGCGAACATCGCCATCTTTCTCCTTCGGCCGTGAGATGCCTCCAGCAATTTCCACCATTAATCCAAACCTGATGTTCTGGAAAGGCCGCCGCATATGGTTTGGAACCCCGCTAGCAGAGACCGTGCCGTAATCACCAGTTCCTAGAGATGCCACAACCACGTTGTGCTTCCCAATACTGCCAAACGAGTATGTGTTGTTGTCACCAGGTGCGGCTGGCAGGAGATCGCGATATCTATCCAGTATCGATTCGACGGCAGACAGTTGATATGATCCTGCTAATTACACCTGTTGGAGAATGGAGCTTGTACCATGATGGCTCTATAAAAGCCTAAAGAAGCCTCATGTATGCCCAATTTTAAGGCTCAATAGAGCCCAATCCTGAGGTATATAGCCAGTCATTTCTAGAAGTCCTTCAATGGAATATCGGTTGTTCAGCCTTGAATACAACTTTTTTTTAAGTCAGACTATTTCAATAGCCAGCTTGGAAACTCTTTTGCATCCACATCGAGCTGTTCAACTGCCCGAGCAGTTCAGTTCGGGAGTTCGAAATTGTCTTCCTTGTCTTGCTATCTAAGAGGTTCAGGTACCTTATATACACGAGAGTTGCTCGCTAGTTCCGTCGCTGCCTGTAGCGTTGCTTGCTGTAGCGCAGCCTCCATCAGTCAACAGTGGGGTTGCCTACACTAAGGGCAGGCAGCAAAGGAGATAGAAGTTTCCAGTAACTGCAAGTTCGACACGAGCATACGTACAATCATGGCAGACTACGGCACTGACCTGCACTATACCTTTGTGAGAGATCTCCTACGGCCTCAGCTGTCCAATATATTTAAGCATGAAGATGCACCAATGTTGGTCAAGAAAACCGCCACTTGATTCAAATCAGCGTTTGATACTACAGCTTGTCGGCCGAGAAAGCGTATACACACAATTTGGGGACAAGCCACCTTTGCCTTACATGCACCTCCCGTCGCACAGGCCTTTACAGCTCAATAGCTACCTTCGCACTAACTCCCGCCTTACTCGTATCCAATCCTTTCTGGATGCTCCTAAGTCCCTTACCAACTCTTAGCGGCTCAGACAAACACTTCAGCTTGCCCTGCTCCAGCGCAGGAGTAATGTAATGCTCCCACAGAGGTCCACTAACAGCAGGGTTAATCGGGGACATAATATTTCTAAATTTAACTCCAGCCAGCACAATTTCAGGCCGAGGTAGGGTAGTGACAATATTAGCTCCGCCCAGCTTTCTAGCAATCGGCAGCACGTACTTATACAAGTTCTAGTTAGAGATTGCGTTATAGATACCCTAGAATCTCCACCAACAGATTAAATAGCTTTCACGACATCTTCGACAACGGAAGACTTATTGTAATTAATAGCTTCACTAGCGCCAAGACCTTTGACCAACTTATAGTTGTGGCTGCTGGCGACGGCAACAACTTTAGCTCCGAAAGTAACAGCCAGTTAGATTGCAAGAGCACCCACCGAAGAGAAATCTCCCTAGGTTGGAATTATCTTGCCAACTAAAGTGGGGCTGAGCGACGGATATAGTAGACTAATAAAGCCCTTCTCTCTGTTAATAATATCTTAGGCAAGGGTAAAGCGGGGAGTAGAATACGTTATACACTACGTAAGGTATATCGTACGTACCTTAAATCGTACATACGAACCGCCGCGGTATTAATAGCTAGCTGTAGCACAGTGGGTTCCATGTACGAAATATTACTCGGGATTATAGCCGTCGAGACAGCTGGAGCGACCGTATATAGTTGAAATCCGCCGTTATGTGGTTTCTTGGGCAGCAGAGAAATAGTATACCTAAGTTCTATACGTCTGTTAGCAGGAGTTGAACGAAAGATTTCAAGGTAAGGATTCCTTACCACTCACGCGAGCACATGGCCGCCTTTCTTGAACTTAGTGACGTTTGAACCTTCTTTATAGAGCTCGCCCGCGATGTCTGCACCTAGCACAATGGGCCAAACCTTTAGAAAGGCACCGCCGGAGGTTTGGATTTTCCAGTCGACTAGGTTGACAGCGACTGCGCCGTTCTTAACGACAACTTCGTCGGGGCCTGGAGTCGGCATCTCAGCATTGTCAACCTGTCGTTGTGCTAACTACATGTTCATCCTAGTCTTCGTAAGAGTGAGGCTGTTTTACCCGCAGCTGTGCTCCTTGACCATCGAGCCAAGCGGCTTGGTTGCCTTTGCCGCCCGGCAAAGATGTCTTTGACAATTTCCTTGACTTTTGACATTTTGTTCCTTAGGGGGATTTTGATTGCAAATCCGAATGGTAGGAACGAAGTTGGCTTTTAATATTCGCAGGTCTGACAATAGCAGAAAGGAAAAGAAGGAGGTTGATGACAGGATACAGCGGAGCACGTTACCTCAGCAAGCCCAGACCAAGAAATTTGACCCCGATCTGTTTGTAGCAGATAATTAAACATCCGTTTGTCGGATGTCCGCTAAACTCTTTCTGAACAGGGGGTCAATTCCTTGGTCTGAAGGACTTTCGCATGTTTTGTTAGCGAACCAGCCGATGTTTGTATGGCAGTACTCAAACAGCTGTGAAGAAATTAATATATACTCTCACAGCAGCTACGATCTCCAGAACACCACCAAATTGATTAGGAGGACCTGCTTTATTATTGATCAGTATATTAGCTATGTACACGCTCGTACAGTCAAGCAAAAAGCGCCGCCAAACAGGTAACAAAAGTTAAACCACCTAAGCGTACTACAAACACGACGCTAGTTAACGTTTAGACGCCTACGCAAATATTAACAGATACTCCTAGCCTTGTATAGCTTTTAACTCCCTTAAATAACAAGTCTTAGATATAGCATAGTGTAGAGAGATTGTAACTAGACGTCCGCTGCCACCGGACGCAGCGCAGGGCTTGGGCGGGTATATACAAGGCAGGACGCGAAGGCGAGGGGTTTACTAAGTAGTAGTCGGTTTCTCTAGTTAACTGTTGCGAATCTATGCGAATTTTATAGATATTAGCTGGCTTTTTATCGCACTATATAGAATTCTAGTTTGCCTAACATTGCGTTTTTTGACTTTAAGGAAATTAATCTCTTACCCTAGTAATTATTAGATTATGAAACTCATATATTTAAAAAGCCTGTACCTTGATACATAATTGATCAACGTTTAGAATAAATCATGTGTTTTATGGTTGCGTTATTCAAGGATCCGCACCGTCCGCAACGCGGATTTCAATGGCGCGCTCACAAATTTTGCAGAAGTGCCTCAGACGTGATTTTGACGGAGCGACCAGAAAGAGTTAGTTAGCTTGCCAACGGTCCGATGGAATGTCCGCTCCAATCAAAATCACGTCTGAACTCGCTGATGTAAGGAGAATGCTTGCCTTGGAAGACAAGGCAAAAGCCAACAAAGTGAGGTCGGCGGTATCGGCCGACCCAGCCGTCCCAGCCGTGGCTGCATCTTTACTGCATTCCCCGCAATCCGCCTTCCTGACAATTTCGGTCCGCCCAGCGCGTACTCTAATGCGCTTGCTTACCATCCTGTCCTCTATTTATCTAACACCGGCTTAAGTACCTCCTCTACACAATCAGGGAAGTCTAAGTCGAAGCGGCGACGAGTCCGGCCAAAGCCCTACGGCGACTTGCGGCTCTTGAACAAAGTCCGTCACATGCGGCGTCATGGATGCAGAGCTGGACGACTTACCAGGGGAGACAATCTGCAGACGCTATGCGAGAATGCGGGTATAATACCGTTAAAAGATGCGTGTAAGATGGTTAACTTGTAGGAGTTTGTCTCGACTGACGATCAAGGATTGCATCCCTGGCGTGATGAAGCCCCCCCACTAGACGTATAAGACAGGTCATGACGATATAAACCTCATGATTAAACTAGATGCGATGAAGAGCGTGCAAGTCGCAGCTGTTTTATTATCCTCCACTAGGGATCATGAGCCGCGCTGGTATTGCTCGGCGTCCCCATCGTGCTCCATATGGCTGTCCTCTGACTTTATCCTCGTTGACCATAAACACGTCTCCATGGCCCATACCGCGAGTAGAAGGTCTGCAATGACCTTGAGGAAGCGGAGACATGTGACAGAAGCCAAATGAGGAATAGCGTGTTAATCGCAGGTTGCTTTCGCTGATATTCGCAGACTGCAACTAATCGAATCCCAGCTTGATAGACCAATCAGCGCTACTGCTTTCTGGCGACCTGAACCTCAGGCCTGACCATGGTCTTTCTTGTTGCGTAAGCAATTAACCTTATACTAGCATTCTTCGCAGCAGTTAACAAAATAGTCACACCATCTCACGACAGCAGGGTAAGATAGTTCTTCAGATTGATTTCTCATTTCTGCATATGGTTGGGATACGTGCATCCGCAGCTGTCAGAACCGGCTGCTAGAACAGTACTGTCCCAAGGTCCCATGCTATAGGACACCATCTGCCCCTCTCCCCCCCCTCCCCTTCCGGGAGAAAAAAAAAACACCTATAGACATCTCTGGTTCGCGTTGACACGAGTACTCGAAGACGTGTTTGTCCTTCCATCCCCGCACTTGGAATCCCAACACTTCAATCATGACATTCTGGATCCCAATATTCCAACCTGCAAGGTCCGCATTCTCTCCGCCATCAAACAACTCATGTCTAGACTATCACATGAACTCCCAAAAAATGGTTGAAGGTGATGAGGCCCTGGACAAAAAGAGCGGGGACTTCGAGCGGGGTTTCCAGTCGGGCTTTGAAGACGAAAGTCACTTTGAATGATAGGAGTATCTAGGTGAAGCTGTGTGATTTTGCGGAGATGCAACCCTGGTCGAGTCAATGGTCTGTTTACACCCTGAATAAAGACGTTAATCTCAACTCAAGAGGGGCCATAAATCTAGATTATAAAGTGCGGCCAGTTGTTAGGATCAATTACATAGTAGACTTCACAGTGAATAAACAGCTTTCTTTTGGTAACAAGGTTAATTGTAGTACCCCAGACTCTTTCCATATTCATGGGGTGCAGTGATAGTATTGGACTGGGCTGGAGTGGATTTTATCTCAGGTCCACTCCAGCCCAAATTACATTGGGTTTAGCATCTTCCTGTCTTGGCTAGATACCTTCCTGAAGAGGTATAGCTTTGCATTTGATCCAATACGAGATGATTTGAGATCCAGTCCAAAACAATCACTGACGGGGTGGGAGTTCTACTCTCTGGCTGCGGTACTGATCAGACCACTCTATATCCCCTCTCGAACTTCCTTTACGTAAAGGCCACTCGATAACGTTGAAGATGCATCAGATCGGACTCTTCTATACGCTTCCCCGCATTTTAGGTTGCTTGGATGCCTCAACCATGACGACCATCATGATCCCTCAGATCCGCGATTTGTCCTGGACAGAGCTACGTCCGTGATATGTGAGATTCACACTGGGCAAGTATAAGTATTCCCTCAGATGTCCTCAAATCGTTTTCATTTCAGACGGCATTGAGAGCTCTTCTTACTACCGCTCGTCATATCTTCATTCAATTCAGTTTCGTTGCAACTCCATAAAAATCTCTCGTAACATCTCAAAATGATGAACAACAGAGACCCCAAGGCCAACAACGCCCCAGCCGGCGCCATCGATCCATACATTCTCGCCGAAGCGCTCATCGGACACAAGATTGACAGAAATGCATTGACCTCGGCGTCGACTAACGGCGATATTCAGTCCGACTATGATGACCTCGTCGATGTGAAGCATGATTCCGTGCTTTCCTTGAAAGGGCTCGAACCGGACAAGCCGCCCAGGAGTGTTCACGTCGGCTGTATCAACCCATATGCCTTGGTTGAGGCTCTTCTTGGCCGGAAGATCGATAAATGCTCGATTAACGCGGTGCGGATCATCTCCGATGTTCTACAGACTGATTATGATGAGCTCTTCGACTTGAAGTACAATCCTTGCCTTTACGCCGGACTGAGGCTCAACGAACAGAACCGAAACGCGGAAGAGCTGGAAGAGAAGGACATCAAGATCCTAGATGAGAAGGATCTCGAGACTCCCGACCTCTCTCAGGTCCGGAAGGCTGAGGACCTTGAAAAGCTCGGTCTGAAGGACATTCTCCAAACCCAGGTGAAGATGGCCCGCATGCAGAATGGCAAGCTCCGCCTGATTTTGCACGCCCGTGACATGGGCAAGACGGTGTCCAACAGGGAGGTGACGTTTACGCTCAATGAGATGTCTCTTCCGTATAGGAAGGAAAAGGGCCAGTGGACCCCACCCAACAGCTCTTGGCATGACGTGTACCAGGGCTGGTGCGATGCCAGGCGCATGATAACGGGATTTGATAAGTTCCAGATCGGAGAGACATTGGGCATCAGGGAGAGGCTCCACATGGGACGCGGCTTGCTCGACATTGGCTCCATTAACAAATTCGACGACCCTGTCCAGGGAGCGGTTGGTAACAGTTGGTTGATCGCAGCAATTTTCTCCGTGTTCTGGGCCAACCCTTCCATCATCAACCGCCGCACACAGTCTTTAGCTCATCCAGGGCAGGGCGAACACGAAAAGAAGCGCGTCTTCGCCGTCAAATTCCACGACAAAGGTGGAGAGAACAATGGCCCAACCTCCACGGTGGAGGTCAACTACGAGATCCCCGTCAACAATTCGAACAACGAACCCATTTATGCCCGTGCTAGCGATGGGTGCGAGATTTGGCCCATGTTGTATGAGAAGGCTTTCGCCAAGTGGGTGATGGGCACCTCGTCCGACCGTCCCGACATCACCCAGACCTACAATGGCGACCCGGTCAAAGCTATGGCGCAGATCAACGGCAAGGAGCCACAGTACTTCTTCACCGAGCGCCACCACGCGAGTGAACTGGTTGGGTTGGTCCGGTCCTGCTCCGTCAATTTCAAGACCATCAACCCCATGTGCGCCTACACCCACGCCTCCGGAAACTCCTTCCGTGGAAGCAACCTCGTGGCTAACCATGCCTATTCGGTCTTGGGTTGGTCTGCTGTCGGTCAGAAACAGTACCTCATCCTGCGAAACCCATGGGGTGTCACTGAGCCGGTCAGCTTGACCAGCTACCCAGGTCTTCTCACCCAAGTCGAGCCAGAGCTCTGGCGTCCAGCTTCCCTCCTCGATCGCGGTGGCGTGTTGGCACTGGAGGCCTCAACCTTCAAGGAGTACTTTAACTGTATCGGTGTGGCAAAATAAATGAAAGTGTGGAATCTTGCAACGAAACGCCGGATTCGGGACATTGAGAACGGGGGCTTTAATTCTTTCCACATTCCTTTTTCCTCTGCGGTAATTGCTCCTGAGGAACCAAAATGAATAATTGCCTTGGTATTTCATTAAAAACAGTACGTAATGAGCTGAGAATTAGTTAAAAAAGTTAATCTAGAATGGTTCCATGGCTCCAAAAGGAGAATAATGGCAAACGTAACCGCCGTCGGCAGCGGGCTCGATCGCAAGTGTCTCGCGAATGAATTAGCTGTCAAATCTGTCAATTGTTATGTTAAGTGACGGTCATAACCCAGAGTACTGCATCGCGGCCACCGTGGCAATAACGATTACAACCTTCTGGTACGATAACCTTGGACGTGAGCTCAACATTGGCACGTCTGCGCCAACGATGTGGTAGAAGTTGTTGGCTAGGACGTTTAAGCTCTAGTAACACTAACTGTTTCAGCGACGTATTGGTATATAGATAGGGGTATCCCCTCCTTTCAATCAACAAGCGATTCAATCTTTGCACCATCTTCCAGCTGACAGAAGTCCTATTAGCACGAACCCGGGCGTGAACGAGAAGGCACAAAGCACCGAAACTATGGTAAGAACGATCTTAAAGAAGAGGAGATTTCCCAATCGGGACTTTGCTAAACAATGGTAAAAGGTTAAGTAGTCTGCGGAGTTTCGCAACTTCAGTCTCGTTAACAATCTCCGAGAAGTCTGCAATTGTGGTGCTAAACGTTTGAATTGCGAGGCCATCACTACGCCCGTGACTTTAAACTTTCGCACTTTTCAATTCCATGTCGCTAGCTCTATGGCCGCCGCCCATGTACACACAGAAATATGACCAACTTTAATTCTTTACTCTCGAGCCTCTACGTATAAAAATCCGTGGGCCTTGTTATAAGCCCTCCGTTTCTTCCTTGGAGTAATAGTTTTTGGCCTTCTGCACCTTTGATATCTTATTAGCAGCCTATTTTCCAAGCCGAGCCAGCTTCGCACGAGCTGCTTCTATCTTTGCGAGCTCGGTATTTTCCACAGCCGTACGCCCATCCTGTACATAGAGGACGCCAGCCGTTTGAAGTAACGATCGAGCGTCGCGACGTACCTCTGCACGCTTCTGGGCCGCTGCGGTGGTACGCCCCAAGCCCCTATATGCTGCATTGCTGCAAATGCCATTGCTAAGCTTCCACGTATAAACTTGTTATCCAAGACAGTGTCTCTTAATTTATAGCCTTATCCTCTGACATACGGACAGCTAATATCTTAAGTATACGCGCCGTAGATAGTGTTTTTAAAAGCCGATTGTCGATTACTACGTTATTAGGGGATATTATAGTACTGTCACGGTAACGACCCGTGACTGCCCGAGCACAGGTGGCTACTTCCTCCTAGCCACCTAATTACGTACAGTCTACGCGTCACGTATAGACTATAGTTATATTTATATACCTTCCGATCATCATGTATTCTGATTCTTTACCCAACGTTTTGTAACCTCGCCGAAGTATTGTACGTTAGCATCCAATCAACGCTTCTTTATAAGCCTTTGACCTCTGCTTGTAGCACTCCAGTGACATAGGGTCTATTACGACTTCTTTAGAAGTTACTATAAAGCCTAGAAATTCTACGTGCTTAGTATAAAAGTACTACTTAAAAGGCTTAGTTTATAGGCCCTATTTATAGAGCTTTTATAGTACTACCTTAATATACTTTCTATACTTACTTTTCTCCCTAGAGTATATTAAAATATC
>KV745376.1:0-20799 GCA_001692735.1 Lepidopterella palustris CBS 459.81
TATATATATATATATATATAGATTCGTCGCTGGCCGATTTACAACAATCAAAGACAGCCAAGACACCTTCCTTCCTATAGAGTTTGTCAATACCGCTGTATTTCAAAGACTATATATCGGAGATGCGGGGAGGTTTTTTTTTTTGGAAGGGGAAACGGGCGGTGGGTTTTCGTGTTTGAACTCGCACGAAAACAAAAGTTGCTTCGGTAAACTACACGTGACTACTTGATGTCTATATATATAGCCTCGCCTCTCATGGAAACAGGAAAATGAAGGCTTTTGAATTTATGAACTCGCGAACTATCAGTCCAACTTTCCGATTGCTTTTCGTGGGAGGGGGAAAGACAGGAGAGAATTCATGAGGATTTTGGTTTTCGAGGATAAACTTTTTTGTCGTTTAGAGCCATGAAGATATGAATGTGTTGATGTTGAGCTCTGTAGAAGGGAAGGTTTCTTGAATGTTTTGATTGCTGTAAGTTGAGTAGCGACGGAGCTGTATAAGAAAATGACACGTCATGTGATGACAAAGAAGGAATCCACCAATCAGCTCAGTTCAACAGTTTGAACAATGGGCAGGGGTCGTCATGGATACCCATGCTATCTCTTGCGAGCAATCTTCGAAGTAATTTGAAGTTTGTAGGCGAAGCTAGAAAACATGTATATGCTTCTCAGCCACCATGGTGAAATGTTCTCACCAATAATGAAGAGAGCGTCAGATTTACAATGTTCCAAGCCCCTTCTTCTCCAAACCCTGCACGCCTCCAAGGATGTACCCCTCTGTAACCGGCAACCTTGGCAGCCATCATTTGTCAATCCTTCCAGGGCCTCCAGGCAGCCAAAAAGTCCAAAAGCTAGCCCCTCTTCCATTCTCCCAATAATCAATTCAAGAAACCATCAAACCTCAGATATACCCTTCAAACTCTATCATACCCCTCCAAAACCACCATGTCCTTCGTAAGCCACACTCAATTCCTCGAACGATTCGCCTTCCAACTAGACCCCGACCACGACTTTCACCTCTCCGGCACTCCCGCAGCCTGGTCATCAGGCCATTCCTTAGAGTGGACCCGCCTGCCAGAAAACTGCACTATCAAGCTTCCAGAAACGGAGGATAAAGAGGATAGTTCCTTGGACTCGGCTGTGAGTCAGGATGAGACGCTGCTGGCTGTGAGCACTGGTGGGAAGATCCTCATTTTCGATATTGAGACGCGCGAGTTGAGGCAGCAGCTTGATGGGGGTGGTAAGGTGTTTTTCCGGCCGTATGGTCGTGCTGAGACGGGAAGGGATGCGGATGCAGATACCGTGGAAGGAGAGGAGGCGAACAAACAAACGCCAAAGGACCCAGTCTACACCCTCCTCTCCTCCGCGCCAACAGACGAGCGCACAGCTGGGACAGTGGAACCCGGCCTCATCCTCTGGGACCTCGACAAGAACGGACGTCTCCTAGACGAAGACGAACCCCTCGACGCAGCTGCATTTGCCGCAACGGCAGTGGAGAGTATACAGCAGCAACTCACCACACAGCACGAATGGTCAGCCGACTTCATCGCCTCATCCGGCCTCTATGCCAATTTTACGGCCGCGCTTAGGAAGGCAGAGACGCTGCATCAGACGCAACATAATACTATCTTTCCCGGCGTTTGCATTGGCGGGTTTGGCTCGGATCCGTTCAGCGCCGACGGGCGGAGGTTAGTCATGCTCGGATATGGTCAGACCACGCAGAGCGACATGCGCGAGTCAGATGCGCTCCCAGAAGCTGTAGTCTGGGATCTTGAAGCTGGACAGGAGCTATTCCGCCTCCACGGCCACACCGACGCGATCATGTGGGTTGGGTTCAGCCCAGACAGCGCACACATCGCGACGGTATCTTGGGATGGCACGATGAGGATGCACGACGGGACATCTGGCGCATTGAGCTGGGCGACCGAGAACTCAGGGCAGCAGTGCTGGGCCGCGGCGTTCTCGCCCGACTCGGTAAACATTGTGTGGAGCTCCGCGGGTGGCAGGACAGTCAGCGTGCATAATGTCTCCAATGGCGGACGAGTCGCCGTCTTCCCTCGTGAGTTCAATCTATGGTCTCGATCGCTGTCGTGGAATCCAGACGGGCGCAGCATTGCCCTATCCACAGAGTCAACAGTCTATATCTGGCAGCCATTCCATGGTCTTGGCGACGAATCTATTACCTTGGAGGTGAAGTTACAAGTCGACGACAACATCATTCGCGGCTTCGCCGCCCTCGATCCCGTCGCATGGATAGACAACGGCGCTAAGCTAGCAGTCGGCTGTTCAGACGGGAGCGTCGTGGTATGGGACCAGCAGACGAATTCAAAGGAGGCGTTCCTACGACCCAAGGGTACGCTGGTGGGGTGGTCGGATTCCTCCTTCCATTTTCTGGGGGGGAAGGGATACTATGTGAGCTGTGATGGCGACGATCGCGTGAGGTTCTGGCGAACTTCTGCTCCGGCGTTCTCGTCGTGGTGGGAGAATAAGCCGGTGTAAGGAGGTAAGAGGGCTCCTCCGACGGGAAAGTATGTGAATATTACAGTTTCAGCGCCTGCGAAGGTGGTGGGGTCTCAGGACGACGATTCTTGGGCTGCTAAAGGGGCGGAGCTGTGGACGGCTGAGTAGGCACTTGCTGGAGTGGCGAGAACACCTAAACCATCGTTATAACCTTTCTTCTGTTTTATATCCTAAAATGGAACGATATCAATTCGTAGGGAATATGGGCTAGTACAAAAAACAGTGTTTACCGAGCTTATACCGATACTGGAAATATACCAGTATCAGAATTACTGATGACAGCCACGTAGGAAAATATCTACACTTACAACCATATACTAATTCGTCCTAATCGCGGCCCCTTCCCGCCTGCCGCTTTCATACCTGCCATAGCTGTAGAGTTAGGCTTCCATAGTCCGCACTTCACCCTGCTAGCAAGGCTAAGAATGTGAAATAACCGCGCTAAGCTACATGCACGCACAATGAGAGCTGCGCCATTCCTCCACAGATCAAAAGCACCAATGCACATCGCGGGGCAAAGCGGAAGGTTGAGTCTCAAACCCATATCGCGTGCCAATAACGGGCGGAACTCCGTCCACAACCAGGGCTCGGTCCAATGAGTGAATGAAGCCACATGCAACTAAGGAGCGGGACATCATAGAGTCCATCCGATTCGAATCCAAAGATTGTTGATGGTTTGAATGTCCTGCAGAATAGAGAAATCCTATCAGCAAGAAGCCTCCATGAACACGTAATTGATGTTTGAAGTGATACGACTCGATGAGATATGGTTAGCCACGAGCCACTACATGCTTCGCGGTATAGCCGCATTATTTCATCTAACGAGAAAAGAAATCTTGGCACAAAGCGAGCGCGGGTTGTTGAGATTAAGGCTATGGAATTCAGCTGGCGATGACAATCGAGCATGATTCTCCTATTTAGCGAGACTGTGAGCGATTTTCCAAACTGACAAGTTGTGGTAGACAAAAACTTTATGAAGTTAATATCAATAATTGATATTAAGCCGCGACTATTTTCCAAACATGAGACACTAATGTGAATTTGCTGTGGCAACAGCTGTATTTGGAAAGAATGAAAGTAGAAGACGGCGTTTGAATGGATCAATCGATAAAATCGGTGAACTTGGTGGGTCGAGGTCAATACATCAGACACCTTGCGGAATTCTTAGCTCTTTAGCAGCACTGTGCGAGTCGTGGCCTTGAAAATTATTGAAACGTGAGGTATAGGCTCATTTCAAAACCCGGTATGATTCTGTTGAGTACTCCAAATAATTCAAGGGAAATCGTGGCACTGTGCTTTTGGATGGTGTATGAGTGAGGAGATCATCCAAAGACATGATCACACAAAGTATGCGTAGTGGTGTATTTGCAAAAGAGTGTAGCTACGTGACCTTGGAATGATGGTGGTGGAAGAGCAATGGGGTTGGAGACGAGGGGGCCCTCGGACCAGGCAGAATGTCGGTGCTGACGCATTTCTTATTAATGTTAGCCCTTGCACGTGATGAGACTAGCAACCGAACCTTGCAGATTCTGCTTCCCGAACCTGCTTCACGCATCGCCTGGTGCGTTTGTCCAACACCCCCATTTTGTTGCAGCTCTAGCCATGCCGGCTCGTTCCGTATTTCGCCTTTCATTTGCCGCAGTTCTTAGTCATTGGCCTTGAGTGCATTCCCAAGCACCTTCTTTTGGCAGCCTAGTAGGCCCACAATTGAGGCGGTCGACTCTCTTCGGCGAGATTCATCAAGAAATACTCCTGCAGCCATTCGCATCAATTCAGCTATGACAGTTATCGACATCAATACGATCGCTTTAGGTAATATCAATAGGTAAACTGCTAAGTCTATGCAAGAAACTCTGAAGGAACGATCGCTCTCATTCACCGTTCACGACTATCATCTCTTCGATATGCCTTGGATAAGCGCTGCGCAACTTTCATCCATATCTCGTATTCATAGACATCTTCCATATCAGCAGACAGATCCTCTTTCCTTTGCTTAGATCTTGATCAAAGAGAGTGAGGCGGTTAATAGCATTTCCTCTGCTAGAAAAGAGACGCCTGGCTCAAACCATTCGTTGCAACACTCCACCGTAGCGCTTCCTCCCTATCTGGCCCTCCAAGTTGCAACTGCAGTTCATCAGCTCCCCAACTCCCAAGCGGCGGGTCAATTCCAAGAATTCGATACTTCATGCACAATGCATTCTCATTGGCGCGCAGCACATTAGCCGAGGAAACTAATGCACCTATTGCATGCGGCACAGCAGTTGGTCATCGTGTTCATGTACATAGTACAGCTTGACCAGTGAATTCAAACACTAAGTAAGCAGCCTATAGACTAATTTTGGCCAGTATCCGAGACTTTGGAGGGTGCCACAAAACCAGCCATTCATCGTTATTGGATGTTTGCCACGCGCGCCAACGTTCTGCACGATTTATGCACGCATCGCCTGCACCTTAAATCCAAGAAACCTTTGAACCACTCAGTGCGATTGATATGGCGACTGTATTGCGCTGCATTAAGCAACTGCGCTCAAAATGAAGCTGATGCCGGCGGGCGGAGCAAACGCCGTGCCCTCTAGGGTAGGGTTGTGCCTTCCTTGGGCAAGGTTGCGACTTCCTGTGAACGCGCAATGGGACGACCCGCCTTCCGCGATTGGCTTCCAGACCCAGAGCCATGGATGCAAACAGTGCGGTACCGGCGCGGCAGCGGGAATGGCAGGAACCCACGCAATCTGGATCTAGGGCGTACCTTCCTGCTGCCCAGTGGTGTGAGGTATAGAAACGCCTTCAAATGTGGAGGTCCCACAAGTTCCCACTCTCCTACATTCCCCTCCATCTGAATTCATATATTGTCAACGCTAGCACCCGCTTCGCTGTTGCAATTCAATTCAATTCAATTCAATTCCAAAAAAAAAAAAAAAGATCCACTAAAGAGACAATGGAGAGCTTTGTTCGTACCAATTCGCCCACCACGGCTCCTAAGAACAGGCAGATGGCGATGATGGAGACTGCAAGAGCTGCTGCATCGTTTGATTCATATGAGCTAGCATGCTTCATTCATCGCGGGTAAGAAATCAACTCTATGTATCTATTTCGACTTGTGGTACCGAGACTTACAGTCTGAAGGGAGGATGAGGTTAAAAAACGTAGAGCGGCCTGGCATCGCGTTGAAAGTATCACCAATGTGCTGGACACATCCAAGTTACCACGCTCCTATGGCAATATGGACCGCGAGCAAGCTTACGACGAGGGGCTCGAATGGGGAAAGGCCGCATTCGAGGATGGCATCAATTACAAGCATAACTATTTCGACAACATCACTCCTCGATATGTGTTGAGCAATGCCAGTCCGTTTGGCCTCACTACTGTCATGTTCCTCCCGACCTTGAGGTATCAAGGCACGCCGGAGCAAAAGGCCTACTGGATTCCGCTCGCCGAGTCTGGGCAGATCAATGGAGCCTATTGCCAAACCGAGCTCGGTCATGGCACTTTCGTGCGAGGCATCGAGACCACTGCTACCCTGGACTTTGACACCGATGAGTTTGTCATACACTCCCCAACTCTGTCGTCTACCAAGTTTTGGCCTGGAGCGATTGGCTTCTCCTGCACTCACGCCGTAGTTGTGGCTCGCTTGATCATTCGTGACAAGGATTATGGCACTCATCTCTTCATGGTCCAATTCCGATCACTGGAGGACGGCACACCAATGCCAGGCATTGAGCTTGGAGACTGCGGTCTGAAGATGTCCTACAACGGAACGTGCAATGGCTACGCCACTTTCAACCAGGTCCGCATCCCACGTACTGATATGCTCATGGGCAATTCGGCAGTCTCTAAGGATGGTAAATATTCAAAGACTGGGCATGAAAAGATAGGATACGCGACGTTGGTCTACGTCCGGACTGTCATTGTCCTAGCTGTGGGTTACCAGCTAGCCCAGGCGGTCACCATCGCAACCCGTTACTCGATCGTGCGGGAGCAAGGCCTAGGACCAAACGGCCTAGCATCTGCAGAGACTTCCCTCATGACTTACAAATCTCAGCATTACAGAATCTTGACATTAATTGCAAAGGCCTATGCCATTCTCCTCGCTTCTTGGACTTGCGATGCCGAATACAAAGAGCTCCTCCGCATGCAAGCTATGGGCGATCACTCTGCTTTGCCATTTAACCACCATCTCTCCTCTGGATTCAAGGCATGGGCTACCCAAACTGGGGCCGATGGTGCCGAAGATGCTCGGAAGTGCTGCGGAGGGCAAGGCTACCTACTGACCTCTGGTCTTCCTGAAATTGTTGCCGCCGCAACCGCGACTGCATCCTTTGAAGGCGAGAACTACGTTCTCTGGCAACAAGTCGGACGTTATCTATTCAAATGCATTGATGCCCTCAAAGCTGGTAAACCGATCGATTCACAGATGGCTTACTTAACCTCCGGTTTCGATCACTTCACCTCGACCAATTCTAAAGAATTCGTCCGTATTATGAGTCCGCCTTGCCAGGCCCGTGGTGACCAATTCCTCGATGTACCAGTTCAACTCGCCATCTACCGGCACCGCGCCCTTCGCCTGGTCTTCTCTACCTACAAGGAGCTCAAGACTTCCAACTTGCCACCGATCGACGCGTGGAACCAGCATATGATGAACATCATTGCAGCCGCTCGCGCGCACACCGAATTTCTTGTCTTGCAAGCCTTTGTATCTCACACTGAGCCTCTTCCGGCCGGTCCAGTCAAGACTGTTCTCGTTCGCCTCCGATCGCTGTTCGCTCTCTCAGCTATCACCAACCCGTACTCGGTCAACGCGATCACCTTCATCGAGGATGGACACCTCTCCCTGCTTCAGCTCAACACCATCCGTGAGCTTATCAACGACTTGCTGGCGCAGTTGAAGGATGAAGCCGTGGGTCTGACGGATGCCTGGGATTTCACTGATGCAAGTCTTTGCAGTGCCTTGGGCATGAAGGACGGCAATGTGTATGAGACACTGATGAACTGGACAAGACAGATTCCGATCAATGTGCACGCCAGCCAGACGAAGGGTGTGTATGAGAAGGGATGGCGTGAGTGGATGGACCCTGTGCTGAAGGCCAAGTTGTAAGAGGGCTTGGGAGTTGAGAGTGAGAGTGATTTCAGCTGTGCTGAGCTGTGTAACTGGATTTTGAAGCGTATACCTGATGATATGATGTTTCTGTGAAACAAAATTTCACGAAGATGTAATGGCAGGTAATATAGGTACGCTAGCGTCTACGATTTACAGTCGGATCCATGTGTCTCTCTTTACGGCGTGTAAATTTCATTGGTATATAGTTCGATCATTTCGGGAACTTGAAGGAGTTTTTGTCGCTTGGAGGCTAAATCAATCACTTCTTATCTGGTTCCATGAACTGGTTTTCATTTGTCACAGATTACACCCGGCTTATTATTTAAAGCCCAGACGGACAAATTAAACTACTCTAAACCTGTCGTCCAATCAACCTTCCTTCCTGTCAAATTCTAGTCACGGCGTTGGATTCATATCACACAGCTTCAATAAATACAAAAGTCACAAATCATCCACCTTCACACGCTCAAAATTTCGCATCTCTCTTCCTCATCGTTTACACCCTATAAATGGTATATCCACCATCAATTAAAGTGTCAGCCACCACAAAACAACCTCCGCACTATCTAGTGCAGCTATCCTTGCACCACTTTCCTATTAGGTTGTGAGGTGTGAGATTTCGATTACGGAGGAGGAGGTGGTGGAACCGTATGGATATTGATGGTTTGGTTTGTGGGAAATAAGATGAGGGGAGGGGATGGGGATGGGGATGGGGGAGGAAGAAGAATGAGAGGAAGGAGGAAGGAAGAGGGGGGCGCGTAGGAAGAAAGGCGAACTTCCAAACAACTCTACTCGGTAGGGACGATTAGAAAGCATCATCGCAGGTAGTGTTTTCCAAGGGATATACCAAGAAAAGATAATGCATGTCGAATTGAGTTAGTGGGCTGGTGTTGGTCAACTTTTATGTATCAAGATAGACATCTTCTTTGGACAGAATTACATCCTCTGCCTTAATTTGTAAGAGTACGATCCCTTCAACCATCCATCTAACAGCAATGAAGTTCGAGATGAAAGAATGCGCTCCTGGAAATGGCCGGATATCCTCACCAGCATCGTTCTTATAACTACGCATATCGTACCCCAACCATCACGTTAAATCCCTGTCCTGCCAAGCCTTCTTCCGCATCTCTCCCGCAATCTCAAAATCCTCACGCAGCGCATTTATCAATCTCCGCCCAGCTACCACCTCTCAGCTCCCCCTTCTCCACGCGTCGCAATGGCAAAGAAAGGTACGCCCTTCTGTTCTCATATCCTTGGCTCGTCGATCCTGCATCTGGGCTAGCAAGTGAGCGATTGAGGTTGCTACCGAGGCATTCTTGCTTCAACAGTGGACGTCATCTCCCACTCCTCCCCGAATCCTCCCTCCGATCAACATAAATCCTGCTCTCGCCTTCTCCACTCAATCTTGGCCCCAGAACCCCAGGCTAACTCCCTCTCCTCTTACTCTAGCCAAATCACGCACGGTAATGGTGCGCCTCCTTTCGATGGCCATGACGGGCTATTTCCGAACTTTGATGCGACCGCGTGCACATCGACCGCTGAGTATGTTGAAGTATGATCCGATTGGTATGTGGGCTTTGTTTCCTCTGGGTTGACTCGGAGGGGAGAGGATGATAGGAGGGGATGGGAAGGGGAGTAGGATGGGAGAAGAGGGAATAAAGGGATGTGGATGGGAGAGGAAGGATACTTGGGGTGGAGATAATTGGAATGGGATGGGATGAACGGGGAGGGGGTGTGAATGTGTCGCTGTATATGCCAGATAGGGAAACTTTTCTGTCTGACTTGGCCAGCGAGGGGCAATGGCAAGAGCCGGACACAAGAGCTTGACGCAAAGGCTGGGCGCCAGAGCTGGACGCAGGATCTGGGCACAAGAGCTAGACGCAAGAGCTGGGCACAAAAGCTAGACGCAAGAGCTAGACGCAAGAGCTAGTCACTGGATGCATATGCTGGTTACTGGAGTTCCTCATTCCACCAGGCGCCGTCACACTTCCAGGCTTTTGAAATTGAGGAATCGATTGCTAATATCTGCGTGTTTCCCTATAGTGCGGAAGAAAGTCCTCTTCCTCGAGCAAAAACGCGGTGGTAGTAAATAAACAAGAAACCGAATGACGCCTGAATGATGCTTGTGAGGATAAAACTGCGGCTGGGGACAAAATACGAGGGATGTGTGGTGGCGTGCTGTGGTGTTGGGAGGGACGGAAGGGAGTGGTGATGTCGAATGTGGTGTACGATTAGGGATAGAGGTTGTAAAAGGGTTGCGGAGGGAGGGCTTGTCATGGATAACACCTCGTCATCGACAATATCTCGTCTAGGATGGCTATATGGTTGCTAGCGCTGCTGTACATATATCAGGGTATTGTACTCTACAGCATTGGGGGGCGTTATATTGAGTTTGTACCAATTTTAGCCTGCAATGGGCGATCCAAAAGACTCTTCAGTTGCAAAATGTCTCGGATTCTGATAGTGAAAATTCAAGCATTACAAATCATAATCATATCATCATATCCCATAAATGTCCCGTAAACATCCCAAACCCAGCCAATACGTCATTGGCTCCCGAAATTCCCCTCCACCCAAACATCCCCGATATATCCAAACATTACAACCTCCAAACCCGCTCCTCGCTCTAACCGTCAGTGCTCAACCGGCGCTAATCCCAATTTCACAAAAAGCGTGTATGCATACGTCTTATGAGGCCCCCAGGTCCCCCACCCACCTCAACCCCTCCACCGTCCAAACCCTCGCCATCCAACACGCGACCAGCAGATCCCGCCTTGGCCCACTAACGCCGTAACTCCCATTCCCCATCTCCTGTCCCTCTATTTCCTCCTCCACAATCCTAAACTCCCTCTCACCCTCGTTCTCGCCCGCCTCGACAGCGACAATGTGGCCAGCGTCATCCCGCCACCGCCCCTTTCTGACGCGAAATAAGAGTTCTCGATTCCACTCCGCAGAAGCGTGATACCCGTATTTCAGCATACGGCTCTCATTCTCTTGCAGAAGCATATCCCGCGCGGGGTTCTTTGTCAAGTGGTGGAAAGTCGTCCGCTTTCCGATTAGGGAGTGGGAAGTGGAGAGCACGATGCTCCCGCGGAGAGTGGAAGAGCGCAGGCCGCGCATGTCGTAGTGGGTTATTGTATACATTGTCGCATCGGGGTCGTATGGGAGGGGACACTGCGGGAGTGTCGAGGTCGAGGATGAGGATGAGGAGTTGGTGAAGGTAGAGCTGGTTCTGGAGGTGGGCCTGGTGGTGGAATTGCTGAAGATTGTGGTGCATAAGGAGCGAGAGCGCGATTCATGGGGCAGCAGGCGCCGGATATGCAATGCGCGCGGACGTCCGGATTTCGTAAAGTCCTGCGCGATTTGGTAGCGCGGGGTATGCGAGGTCTGGGTGGCGTAGATGAGGGGGGGGCGGAGTATGAAGCTTGTTGCGAGGGTGTCGAGGGGGGCGTAAGGGGGTGGGTAGGAGGATGGCGCAAGAGCGAGGGTTGGCGGGGACGGTGGGGAGGATGTAGCAGGATCTTCTTCGGGAGCCGGAGGAGGGTTGGGTTGAATGTGTGAGGGTGAGGACGGAGGTTTCGGAGGGGTGTAGAGAGGCGGGGGATCTAGGTAGCGGCGCGATGATGTTGTTCTTGTTGATGTTGATGTTGTGACTGATGTCGTTGTCGTCATGGTGGTTGTTTACATCGTTCGGGAGATGTTAGGTGTAGTGATATGTGAAAGGAGTAGGAGGAATGGTCATTAGAAGAGCGCACATCTCGATTGATATGGTGTTGTGGCATGATTATGGAGTGAATAGATGTGCGGCGGGCAAGTGCGGGGAGTCGTTGATGCTGCTGCTGATCTCCTGGGCTCGAATGATAGGGTCAGTGGCGTCGTGCTTGTTCAGCCACTGCCGAAAAACACCAAAAGTTCTGGCCTGAAAGTCACAAACACCTGGGCATTAAGATCACGCTCTAAGTGTTGGATTATTATACTTTTATATTAATCTATTCGCCGGGTAATTTTTGAGTCTGAAATAATTGATTGCAAGAAGCCCTAATCGTAATCTTAACCCTTATGTTCCGTGGAGCGTGATAATAGTTGGAGGGTATAGAACTTTCATTGGGAGCGACAGTATATTACAATTTTTAAACCCAAAAGGCGCGAAGGAGAAGTCGGAAACAATACGCAACCAGAAAGGACAGGAGGAAACAAATATCCAAAACGAAGAACAAACAACCAGCGCCCGCGAAAGCCAAAGACCCACCGTCAACGCCCCCACCATTACCACACCCTCCACCAACAACTACCAAGAGCAACCAACAAACATTCGCTCTTCTCTCCACGTTACCACTACCACGCTCAGTAAATCACCATCTCGGGACCGGCAGTAACGTATCTGTCGTCCCACTCAATATCATCCACATCATACACGCCAACATATTCAACCCCTATCTGGCTTCCCGCCCACTTATCGCAAGGGAAAGAGCCCCCATTCGTCGTTGGGTCGACATTATAGCTCGCTGCCGTCCCCGAATTCGGCCTCACCGCCTTCTGCCGTCCTACAAACTGGTCTCGCTGGTTGCCAGGGCCCCACCCGGTCGTCGAGGCCGTAGCTGGCGCTAGGCTAGTGAAGACATCGAAGAGCCCAGAGCCGCTCACTTTGCTAGTGCTGTGGTCATCGAGACGCAGACGCGGGTGGCATGTGTGACCGGCTGCCCAAGATGGAATGTTGAAAGTCGCGAGGGTGGTGATGTCAGGAGAGTGGCCGTCTTTGAAGATTTTCCCGGCACGCGAGTTGTAGGTTATGGCGCCGGTCCAGACGTTGTAGTTGGAGACGAGGGTGTCGAGGATGACGGGGATGTTGAAGCCAGGGGTGCCGGCGCAGTTGGTCGCAGTGGGCTCAGCGGTGTTGATGGCGGCAGTAGGTGCTGGGACGTCTACTGGGGTCGTGGGCTTGGTGTCTTGCGGGTTTGGGAGGGCGGATGCGGTGGAGAGGAGAGCGAGGAGAAGGACGGGCGTTAGGGACTTCATTTTTTGTTGGATTATGAGATATGAGAAGCGGGAAATCTTTTAAGAAGAATAGAAAAATAGGAAACAAATGAGAAATAAAAGAAATTCTTGAGAGGATGGACTCAGTCGATTATGGATTGTTCTGTGATGAAGGAATAATACATTAACTTGGAGGGCAGAAACCTTTTATACATGAGAACCACACCGCCATAAGACTCGTATAGACTGATGAAGCTTGATTCTGGACTGATGTTCGGGGGCTCTGCAGGTGTCTCAACCGTCAGGTTGCAATTTAGCATACAGATATAGCATCAGTATGGCGCAGTTTGTCGAAATAAATGCAGTGGTGTAATATGTTTCACCGCTACATGGCCATATTCCGGCCTACAATAGGTTGAATACAGTGTGTAAGAAGTCGTAAGATATAATAATGTCAAGAGACCTCAAGCTGGCAAAATCTACGATGAAGTTTGAAAACTTGATTGGTTACTCTTTAAGCGGAGTGGAGGCGGAGTATGCCAAGAAAGGCTGCAGTGTACGAAATGTGACAACAAGAATGTGGCGGGCCAAGACAATGGCAGGAGACTTTAGTTAAATTAAGAGCATATTATTTAGCATAGCCGGGTGGTAGCTGGATGCTGGATCGCTAGGTTTTCTGTCTAGCTGAAAGGCTGAAATGATCTCATGATCTATCTTGAAGCCGAGTCCACCTATTTCGGGAAATGCTATAAGCCGTGATACGGGAGAATGAGGTGACTTGAAGATGTTTGTATGGCATATAGCTGCCTGAGCTGTTAGTCTTTCTTGATGAGCTAGAGAATGGCGTATAGCTGCCCGAGCTGTCAGTCTTCTCTTGATGATCTAGAGAATGTGAGCGAGTGGCCAAGAACAAATATTCGTCTCCTTGCGCGTAAGGTCTTCCTATAAGCCAAATATATTTGAGACTGCCGAGAGAGAGCATGATGCAATCATTAACAGGATGTTGCAGTCTGGCGGCCGAACAGGTCATGCAGTTGGATGCTTGGTGTTGTGAGCATTGGGTAGGATCGGGGAGGCGCCAGAGGAAGGTTGGCTGATCCCGATACAAGACGCTCGGACCAGGCTCCGTAGGCAATCCGAGCCGTGTTCCTTCGTTCTTCTCCCTCCTTCACGGCCACGAGTGGCGTTCACTGCGCACGCACAAGGCAAAATAATTTGGAGCCTATCCTCTACGGTGAATTTTGTTTACATTAAAGAGCTATTCACCGCTATCTCAGCCCAATAGAAATACGAGAATCACCTCCACAGAAACATTCAAGAGCCCACGGACCTAATCTCTGGCACATTCAACCAATGAATTCCCCAGCTCCACGCTATCATGAACAATTCTGAACTGCAACACCACTTCCTTCTTTCCAATTAGGACCTCCCGTTTGTACTTCAACTTGTATTAGCGCCCTCCATTTATCGTCTTTGACTGAAACAAATGGAGATCCGACGCTAGCATAGAGTGAGTAATTGTACTTACCATCTCGATCCCTACCTGCTGTTAGTGTTCCTTTCTCATTGAGCAGGTGAATTAACTTCCCAGCGTCTGTGTACCTGCTCCGGAGGATATTCAAAAGAGCTGGAGTAGAGATTCGTGGTGTAAGTAAGATTCTTCCCATCCAAATGGGTTCGACTGTGACTAAAAGACAAAGTCGTACTATCGTCAATAATTAGACCCTATCGAAACACACTTGTCAGCCCTTACCAAAAATTCATTGAATCTCACATATCTTTTCTACAAACCCTCCGACCAAGATCATTCGCTGAGACACGTTAATGGACAGGTAGGCAATATGGTCTCCGGGGTGTTGCATTTATTTTGCATGGCCATTAGTGAGGAAGAATCAAGATTAACCTTGGCAGGTTTTGAACTCACCTTGCCAGCTTAGCAACGCACTCGTCGTCGTCATGGATGGTCGAATTTCTGGCAGTCGGCATCACGAGGTTGATTTCAAAAATCTGATCGAGATCGTCCGACGATCCGAAATCGCACCTGTGTCCCTCAAAATCTTTCATGAGTGGACTTCCTGTCCCTTTTTTCTCGAATTCAAAGTATCGAAAGCTAAACCAAACTTTTGAGACATCCATAGATGATGAAATCGACGATCGATGAAAGCCGACCCGCATTTGCCTCCAGCACCTTCTACAGGTTCCTCAAAGACCAAGTTCGTCACAGTGCTAATAATTTTGTAGGTCATAACGTCAACAGTTCCACCGCTACAATCACACACCGGTAATCCATCGCCTAGCTCCACCGAAGTGGGCGAGCCACCATAAGTTAGCGATTTTAGTGTGCTATACCGGCTACTTCTGGTTCTGGAATCATGAATATCTCATCATTGGGCCGACGACCGAGTCCTGCAGCTTGAGCAGCAGCCATTGTGGAGTTTTTGGCCTTGTCTGGCCAGATTGCAGGTACTGTAAAACAGAACTCGAACGAAGTGGCCCGCACGATCTCAGGGGAACTCCGCTTTTCCAGGTGGATGATAGTCCATCGGTACATCTCACAGAGATAGTCCATGCCACTTCAGTTGTCGTCTTGTGATAAGAAATCCATAGCATGACCGCTTCCTCGGACTTCTCGAGCTCCAGATCGTCGTGTTCAGTCATTGTAGTTTCCATCAAACAAAAGTTTCGTCCAGCTGTAACTGATCTTAGGCATGACTCGGTACCCGAACTGATTGCTCGTGCAATCTTTGTTCTTGCTGCTGTAAGCAATTCGGAAGGCGTCTTCCATACTGCGTCACCCTCCTTTCCGGGTCCAGGTTAATGACGGATAACGAAAATGTCGGCGATGCTACTTGTTGATGAATCAACATAGCTGATTCCTTTATGACTATTCAGCTACGTCTTATCTGATCACTGAAGACACAATACCTGTGTAGGACGTTCCGTAATCAACACCAGTTATTATGTGATGATTCGAGACCATTACCGACTGGCTCAGATGATGGAGGATGATGCCATCCAGCCAATTCAAAAGCTAGACCATGTACTTCTTCAGATCTCTCCGAAGCTGGAGCAAGCTGGACAGATCTCGCAGATCTAGGAGCCAATAGCAAAATGCATAATTGCGAACAGAACAAGGTCGAACTCCCTGGTTCAATACGGATGGTGAATGATGGTTTCCCACCGTCTAATTATACCTTCCAGCGACTCCAATATCATTAACAGAACATCGCAATGGTGGATGGGGACACGCTAGACGGAAATAAACAGGTAACACGCTGAAACTGCTATGAATGTCGTGCTAATGTAACTTGCAGGCAGAGCTCCATGAACTGGCTTCTTTCGAAACTCTTCAAAACTCTACTATTCGCAATGCCAACGGTCAGTCGCAAGCCATTGATGTCCTGAGGTCAGACCATTCAGCGGCTTTTATAAAGCCTTATATTGCTCAGATACAAATACCCATAATTATTCAACTACACCACAGCCAAACAATATGGCAATGGAAACGCTTCCACCACAAACTTCAAGCATAGACCCAAGAGCGACTCCCCAAAATCGCCCCAAATCCTTACGTCCATGAATGAAGCTCGGCCCCAACATGCCACCTTCCTCTAGATTTCTGCTCCCGCTAGGTTCGGCGCCAGAGCGGTAGGGACATCTCAGATTCCAGGTTCACATAATAGTGCTTGGCTTAAAGGGAAACGGAATCTCAGGCTATCACATGTAACGACAATCGAAAATTTCCGGAACCGTCTTTCCAGTACAACTAAATATTCACACGCCTGGAAGAGAGAGTGCGATTTAAAGTGTGCCGAATTTAATAAATTGTGCGATGAGCAAGATAATCTGGCCGCAGAGATTAGGAAGATGCAGGAATGCCTTCCGTCACTTCGATTTTGCTGAATAGATGTCTGAGTCCAATGATGAAATACGCCACAAGATGAAAACTCTTGGCAGCAATATCAAAAATTGGTCCAAAGAATGTAGCGTCCCTTTGCTCAGCTCCCTTGTTGGCTCTACAAACTACCAAAAGCTTTTAGACACCTTGGCCTACGTTCTCATGGCTGAACGTGCGCCTTTGATGGGCGTAGTCCAGTATGACAAGGCCTAGATGTTATTGCTAGCCTGTCTGTCTTACGCCCTCTACACAAAGATCCTCGAGGATCCTTTCTTCTTCTTTGGACGCCGGTTACCCAAGCTCAAAGCTAGCCCGCACGCCGAAGCTAGCAAGGCAAGCATCGTTGAAGAAATGGGTCACCTCTATGCTGAGATTGCCGCCAGTAAGCCATTTTCACTAACACCATTTTCCGATACCAGCTAATATGATGATAGTAAATCCAAGGGGATATCATGACTAGCACGCACAGACGTTTCGGTTACTTGATCCTCCGCTATATCCCAATTCCAAGAAACAGAAATTAGCCAGACCAAGCATGAAACTACAATTACGCAAGACAAGACTACTATAGAACACACATTTCGCTTGCTGCTCGAAGGTGTGCGTCTGTTGATCGAAGATTCCAACTCTGAGTCGATGAAGGAGGGGCTGCAAAGCTTTGCCATGCGGGTCGCGCGGCTGTCTTATTCGTTGTGGATGTAGAACAAAATTCTTAAATGCCGAACACTTTCGCAGCTGCCCCAAATATTCTCACATGTGCATCCCTGGCTTGAAGCTCATCAACTCCACAACAAGCATTTGAACGAGGATCCTGCGCGCCTCGATGAGCTGCCCATACTCGTTGTGGCGGACCCTGCGGTTCTTAGCTATGGTAATGATGATGGCTCGGACTGCTCAGTTTGCAGCTTCTTGAAGAAAGCGGTTTGTTGGATGGGAGAGCCACCAAGGGTTCCGCTCTAGTCCTTGGAGTGAATTCGAGAGCCGGTTGATGATTGGTTTTCAAACACCTGCAGTGATTACAAGCTATAACGTCTTTAATTCCGCTTAAATTCTACTACCTGCGAGTATGTCCCTCATTTAACCACAACCACATTACCAGACTGGGCAACGATAACGGTATTTTATCGCGATGAATTATCGTTATCGTCCATAAATTATCGCGATTATCGTTCGATAACGGATAAATTTCGTATACTAGCGTACGAAATCCGAACCTTAAAACTTTAATACTATAGTTAGTACTAAAATTTATCTTTTCTTAATTATAAGAGTTCTGTATAAAGCCGGGCACGGTAGAGAGCTTAATTATAGGCAATAGGGTTGTATTAATAGATATAGAGATGAGATGAATCCTTAAGGAACTCAAGGGTTCGGGGGTTCTGGGAATACAACATTAGCCCTAAGCGAAGCACGTGACACTCGTAGGCTGCGCTTCGCATACGGCTCGCAAAGCTTCCAGGGTAATCTATATACTGTCTCGGTGTTTATCACCTAACAGATAATAACAGTAATAATAGCAGTAATAATAATACTATATATTATAGCCTAATTATAAGAGTTATATAGGAATGTACGGAAATTCTAAGGTGGCTTGGCATTTATTGACGATAATCGCGATAATTATTGTATTGTACGATAATCATTATGGCGGTAATTTATCGTGATAATAATTATCGTTGCCCAGTCTGCACATTACTGCCCTGCACGTGCACGTGCCGAGGGGCTGCTGGTAAGCGAGCGCCTTAGCGCTAGTATTTTAGCTGTTCGCCCCCCGAGTTCCTTTGTAGCTCTTCGAGCTACGTCTTGTCAATCAGTTATGGTTCTACCGTCCGAGGGCTCGATTCGAGATCGAGCCTGTTCTTGTATCTAGTTACTAGGAATCCTTTCTGTCTATTGCAATCCGGCCTGCCAGCCAGCACCTAGATCTTCCTGCCGCCGAGAACCGTGACATATCTTCCCTGGATCTAGTAATGCCACTGTAGCACTTTAAGAGGGTAGTCCGGTTAAGAGTATAGGTGTTGGCAATATTTTTAAAGTTCGGTTGATTATGAAGACAACACTCCGAAAGCGCAGCTTTAATTCTATCCATATTTAAAGCAATTTAGTTGTTAATTCATAAAGTTATCATGATTTAAAGTATAGTGGTGGCGCTTGCCTAATGAGTGCACAAGCCGTCCGCGTGCACGAGCCGGCCGAGACTTCTACTTGGTATTACAGCAAGGACAGTTCCCGTATATACCTCCGAGCGGCCCCTCCTGCTCCTCGTCGTCTACGTCGTCCTCCTCGATAGTAAGAACCTAGCAGAATCTGTTAATTCTCGAACAATGACCGTTTACAAGTCACGAAACAGACCTTGGGCAATTTCTGAATTTCCTCACCCTCCTTTGGTGTAATAGAAGCCACCCAATACGTAACTCCCTCGGGAGCGAAAGCGATGATAGTGTGTAGCTTAGCATCCGGGCCCAGAACGCTGCGGATCTTCGTTGCAAGCGCAGACTGGTCCTCTTTACTCAAACCACGTTCCGGCCAGATCAAGAAGCTCTTCTTGGCATGTTGAGGAGGAGATTCGGTATAGGTGTCAACTTTAGTTGACGCCAGGCTTTGGTCCATTGTTTAGTGTTTTGTGGAAAGAAATACGCTCAGAATAATCCCTGATTTCAAAATTCCGCACCCGTACGCGCTCACTGCTCTGGCAAACTGCTGGACAGGAGTACAGGTGCGCGGTTGCCGCCTGTTGGCAAGCTACGACCGCAACGACTGACGTATGCGACTTGGCGCTGGTCTGCAGGCCAACAGGCAGCAACCGACCTCACCCGTCGACTTGCCCCTGTAGGGCCTTTAAACTAATCGCCGTAGGATGCAGCACAGTGCCTCAACGCCAATGTGCCCAAATTGAGTACCTCGCAGAAGTACCTCGTAGAGTCGGCTAGCCAGGGCGCCCCCTTTTTAAAAACAACAACAATAATAATAATAAGGCACGCGGGTGAAAAAAAAAAGCGGTACACCAAAGCGATACGCTAAGCACCGGACCCTCCTAAGTTTTGGCCTGTACCTTATGCATTAAAACTATTCTATAGTATAACTATAGCATAGAAGCGTGCTAATGCTCGTAATTTAGATTATAAAACCCCCACTAAAGCTAAGGTCTAAGGAGCTATTAAATACCTTAAAGCTAAAGAGATATATAGGTAAAAAGAGAATATTTTTAGATACTTTAATGTCTTTTATACTAAGGGCTATAAAATACTTAATAATTACTTTAAAAAAAAATACTATAGTAACCTTAAAGTAAACGAAATTAAAAGTAAAAAGCTAAAGGTACTTAATTTTTTTTTTTTAAAAAAAAAAAAAACTGCTAGTAAAGTAATTAAGTATAAAAAGTTTTAAATAAACTATTTATGTTATGGATGGATTCACAACAGGCTACGACGCCCACGAGGATCCGGATTCCGAGGAAAGGGAGGAAGAGGATCGAGTCAAGGCCTGGGTGGATGACACATAATTAACGGACTCACGGATAAGAGGATCACTAGACAAGGCTGAAATCTGTACACGGTCACAGATTATCTGTGCCAAGGAACAGATTTGCAAAATTAGTAAATCTGTTCAGATTCAGAGATGAACCAAATTGTATGGAGGGATCACGACTATGAAGAGAAGCTTGTTCTCTTACGAATTTCCTTCTTCTTTCCTCGTAGTCAACTTCGTAAGATTTGCTTTACGCTATACTCCAAATACATTACTATACCAACCTCACCCGCGCTCCAGTAATGTTTCACTCCTAGGCCTAGCACTCCTTAGTGACAAGAGTATATTGGGTTACCAACCCCCGAGACGTGAACCGCCCATAGCTTTCCTGTCCCAGACAAACACCGCGTTGTTGTCCGCAAGCCGAGAAGCTTCCTTAACCCGGAAGATCTGACCGGCCGAAAGGCGTACGTAACAATTTATAAAAGTTTATAAAGTTTAAAATAGTTGATATATTTTTAATATTTATAAGTTTTTTTTTTTTCAAGTAGTTAATAATTTATACTTTTTTTAAGTTTATTAATATACTATTAGTAAAGATAATAAGTTTAAAGTATAAAATATTTATTTTATAACATTTATACTAATTTATATTTAGCTATAATTTAGCATTTTATTTAATTACTACTATAAATTAAAATATTATTAGGGTATAAACGTAGAATATTATTAATATAGTATTAGAAGGTGCTTAGGGTATTAAAGAGAATGGGGAAAGGGGGGGAAAGGGGGAACAGGGAGAAGAAGGGGAAGGGGTAAAAGAGGGGGGAAGGGGTAAAAGAGG